>BPLR01006539.1:0-95839 GCA_021605095.1 Caerostris extrusa
GAATCCCATCGAGTATTTATGGGACATCATCGAGAAGTCTGTTCGTGCCCAAAAATCCTGCACCATCAACGCTTTCACAATTATGGACGTCTATCAGACAGCATGGCTCAATATTCCTGCAGAAGACTTTCAGGACGATATTAAGAGGTTATATTAAGATATTAAGATTGCCGACACGATATTAAAAGAGGTATCCCATGACTTTTGTCACTTCAGTGTAGATATATGTTATAAATTATCAAGTAGCCATTCTCGCAGCAAAAAATTGTGGTACCAGGCTCCACTGCCGCCGATCCTTCGCTCTGCTTTCAACGGGTCTTCCTTTTTGCCCGTCAAAACTCCAAAAAAGGGTCCCACCAAAACCAACCGGTTCTTTTGGACCTGACCGTGTGACCGGGAGGGGGTTATCTACCATTCCTGGATTCATACAAAAAATAAAAGGAAATACCCTTACTCACACACAACAGGATAATTACCAGTCATAACATAGGGGTTAGAATAACTATTGAATTTGTTAGTTATAAGTAGGGATTCAGGTAAAACAAAATGGCTATTATCACACAAGCAGATACATACATACATACATATATATATATATATATGTATATGTGTGTGTGTGTGTATATATATATATATATGTGTGTGTGTGTGTATATATATTATGTGTGTGTGTGTGTATCATATAATGTAAATATTTTTTAAGAATTAAATGAACTGAAAAAAATAATAAAAATTACATTTAGTTATTATTACAAACTATTTTATGAAATTGTAATTTTTGTGTAAGACAAAAATGAGTTGGAAAAATACATAAAACATATTGTTTAGCGTAATCTTTCTAGATAACCATTTTATAAATTCGTAGTTTACTAAAATATCATTTATGCCTCATTAGAAAGGTTTGTAATCATTTAACCTGTTTTCCAATAAATTGTGTTCATATTCAATGTCACTTCATATTTCCTCTTTTCAATGTCTTCTTATGTTTCTTTTTTTCACAAAATTTTCAACTCTTCAAATTAAAATTAACCAATGTTAATAGAACGTAGTGCTTAAATTTCAAAAAATTTTTTAAAATTTCGAACAATATTAAAACCTTATTATATGCTATGTTTATGAATTTAGAATTTGTATTAGAAAGATTCTATTATCTAATTATTTACTTCCTTGTTTGCACATCGTAATAATTTGCATTTATTGTTAAGAATAATTTAATAATAAAAACTAATAATAAAAATATTTAATTGAAAGTTACAGCTTTAGTAACTGTACTAAAATTCACATTACAAAAATTTAAAACAACTGGCTATTTTTATACTTATTTATAATTTCAGTTAAAAAATAATTGAAACAAAAAAAAAGTTTGTTATCTAATTGCATTTAGAAAATTAGTAATCCGTGAAATGTATTGTTATGCGTCAGTTCCTTAAGAATAAGGTGTTCTTTTGATTTCAACTGTAAAAGGAATAACATTCTAGTATGCAATGCTTCAGTGGTCTGCTGGTGAAAAATCATTGTTTGTTTATCTTCTGGACATCTCAAGGATAAAATCCTTCAGCCATGACAATAATTCGAAATATACTTAAAAACATTAGTTTTTAAAATAAATTATGAAAAATTTTATAACTCGTCAGCTGAATAATTTCATGTACCAGGGGTGATTATAATTAAAGCCCCACTTTCAAAATGCTGTAAAAAGAATTAAATGAGTTCAGTTGAACTGAAGATACTTGAAGAGGAAGCAGTGAGCATCAAAAAAGTTCCAAAGTATATTACTAGATTGTGCTGTAAGCGGCATAAAGAAAGTGAATTTGGCTGCCAGTGATATTTTGAATCGAAATCACAACGCATTTGGCATGAGTCGCACATTAAACCAACTGTAGTGTTCAATGTGCTTGATTGTTTCGGTTTTTGACGGAAAAAAAATTTCCAAGTCATTCAACAGTTGTGCCACTTTTAGTGAAAACCCATCCCACCACGGCAGGTTATACCAAACTAGATGGGAACTTCTTTTGGAACTTTTTTTGATGCCATACCGTTACCCATTTCTTTAAGTATCTTCATTTCAAATTTGAACTCATTGTGACGAGTGTTTCTTTTTTTTACAGCATTTTAAAAATGGAACTTAATTATAATATAATTTTAATTACCCTGTATATAAATACGATTTTCAACTGCAAAGTTGGTATTTACATCACTGCTAAGTTCTGATTTTAAGAAGTTAAATAAATTGCTAGAATAAATTATTGAAAATAAAATTGACATTTTCTAAATTATTTTTATAACATCAAGAGAATGTATCAGTAAAACATCATTAACAATTGCATAAAAAATGTATGCTTGTAAATGCTCAAGTAAACGTTCATGTTAAGAAAACTAAATCTTTCAAATATACGTTCATGATGCACGATTTATTAGTGAATGTAAAAAAGTTTTAGAAATTTGACTAAATTTATCTGGCATTCACTTCTGGTATGTTCAAAAGTTGGTTCCATGCATCTCGAAAATTTTTTTGAATGTTGTAAATGTAATTAAAATTAATGATTATCTTGATATAAGAAATAAACTATTTAAAAAAGTCAGGTTGATATACAATGATTTATCAACTACATGCAATGTTAAATCATGAAGTTTAGTTAAATGAAGCAAATTTAATCGCCAAAATACAATTAATTAATTATTTATTTTTATTAATTACTTATATATTCAAATGAATAAAAATCTATTTTTGCTAACAACACAAAAATATTGTTATAAATGATTTAAACGAATGACGTAAAAAACTGCGTTAGCTTACTCATCTTTAACATTATTTCCAATCATGGCATTTTCAGTTGTATAAAAGTCTGAATAAATTCAATTAATATAAAAATATCTATTGTATGTACGTGGAGTTTAATCAAATACACATTGGAGTTTCTATAAAATTTACACAGTTCTTAATTTTTAATGCTTAAATTATAAAAAAAAAAAATATTTATCGATTAATTTTAACTCGCTCTACAACAAATAAATTGAAAAAATTTTTTTTTTTTTTTCAAAAATTCATTCAAATATATATGGTTTCTAAATATTTAATAGTAAAATTACAATACTACAAAATTAATCTTTTTTACATTTTAATAAATATATTTATTATTATAATTAAACCTTTAATTCTTAAAGTTTAATTTTTAAAAAAAAAAGAAGAAAGATTTTCTGCCGATGAAATATGAATCAAATAATATTTATGTTTTTGTTAGAAGAAGAATGATCAAAATGTTACACAAAAATTTTTGTGATTGCAGGGAAAAAGATTGAAGTGCTATTTGTTTTGTATGAAAGATGAAACAATAGCAAAAAATAAGAAAGCAGAAAATAAATCAAATTTCTTTAAATATATAATCAGTAAATAAGCTAATTTCGTAAAACAAAAATTTAAAATATTCTTACAAAATTGTACATATCATGTACAATCATATCATCCACATAAATATTGTAAATTTTAATCATTTTTTTTTTTTTTTCAACAAGTTTTATAAAAAAAAGATATACGATGTAATATTCTATAAAAATTGCCATAATATCTTATTTAACATTTCAATTAATAAACTGATCTATGAATTTTTTTAAAAGTTTACCCAAGAAAATATTTAATTATGCATGTAGTTTTTAACTTTGTATGTAGTTTAGCTTTTAAGTAGATTTGAAAGAGTGAGATTACACAAAAAAATGTCACAAGGAAAAGAAAAATAAAAACACACTAACTGCATGGATATTCTGAAATAATACAAAAGCATCACTACTTATACTGTTCTTAAGCAGCTTATCATAATTTAATTGCATTATGTCATTGAAAAAAATTGATTTAATCATACCGATACAGGAAAAAATTGGTTGATTTGCAAGTTAATTTAAAATTTACTATTCAACAAAAATAAGTAATTTTTTAACGATTGAAAAGATGCTTTTATGCTTGATTTATGTAAACAATATAATGTTAATAAACTATTTTTATTTTTACCTTAACTTTTCTTTAATATTTTTAAAAAATTATTCATCATTATTTTAGATGTGATTGTATTACAAATATTTGATAAAAAAATAAATTGAAATATTATTGTCATTAAAAGTGAATGTCCAATGTGTTTTTAAAACAATATTTTAACTTTAAATTTGTATTATTTAACTAATTGAAGTTACCCTTGATTCTAACAAAACCAACAGAAGCATCAAAATATGAATTTAAAAAAGAAAACCTTTAAATTTAGTAATATTAAAAACTTCATTACTACATCATCATATTCTCCAATACAGTTATATTTAATAAAAGTAATTCTCTTATTAATTGAATTTTGTTTTCAAATTGTTTCTTATTTTATTAATTCATTTTAAAAACAATACTGGATCATGAGCTTACATTATTCATACTTTGCGGTTTGACACTCTAGCAAAATCTACATAACAGTGAAAAAAGCATGACTTTTTTAAATCAATACTACAACATCTTAACGTTTATCCCTTGTGCCTTATTTATAATGATACTAAAATGCTAATCTTAGTTGAAAATCGCTGTCTTTTGAATTGAAACTGCTGTTCGATTGATATGAGAATGGAAATTCTTGGAATAAATACACGCATTTATCATTTCCTGTCATTATTTTTAAGCTTCAATTATATTGGATGATAACTGTTATATGGTCACTGTTCCATTACATAATCATGGCGAGCCTAAATTTCTCAACAAAATAATTGGTTTTCCAATTTTAGTTTTAAACAATGTTAAAAGGTATTCCAATTTTTTGGTATTAAACAATGTAAGGTATTCCCTATATTTAGTATTAAACAATGTAAAGGTATTCCTATTTTTTTATATCTTTGAATGTAAAGGTTTAAATATTTTTCTTAAACAAGGAATTGTGTATTATATTTTATTAAACAACGTAAAAGGTATTCGTATATTTAGTATTAAACAATTAAAAAGTATTCCTATATTTAGTATTAAACAATGTAAAGGTATTCCTATTTTTAATAGTATTAAACAATGCCTGCCATTCCCTATATCTCAGAATTAAGAAACAATGTAAAGTATTCTATATTTAGCTGAAACAATGTAAAGGTATTCTATATTTGGATTAAACAAGGACGGAGGACTATTCCTATTTTTAGTATTAAACAATGTAAAGGTATTCCTATATTTAGCATTAAACAACATAAACTATCTTTAGCGAATGCATCAAATTAAAAATTAACATTTTGAAAAATTAACATTTGAGAAAAATTAACATTTTCATTTATACCGACCATTGATTCGATTCATTTATATACTTTTCTTCGCCAGGAATTGCGTTTATAATGATATATAATTATAATTAATTTAATTAAATTGAAATAAATGTCAAGGAAACCACTCGTATGTTTGATTTATCCGTGCATGCCACTATATCTCAGAACCCAACCTGAGCAGTTCGGAAAATTTGCTTCATGGATGTGGGATGGAGGGCTACCATATCATATAACCCATTGACACCCCGCATTGATTGACAAGCCACGCTTACTTTTATTATATATATATTGATTACAAACTACATTGTTGTATCATCCATCTAATAATTATTGTTTAATAGTAATTTTTTTTAATTTATATATCATATCAACAATATTGAGCAATATTCAGGAATCACTGAATCATATTTATGATCCATTTTTTATAAACTTAAAAATTCTTGAATCATTAGTTATATTTGTTATAATTTTTTTTTTCTTCACTTGCACTACAGCCTGTTATAAGTCAAGGTTGTCTTCAGCAAGCTTCTTTTCAATAAATCACGATCAGGCGCCACAGTTCTCCAACAATTGATTTTTAATGATTTGAGTTCTGCCTCTCTACGGAGTAAATCCATCTTCCAGAGCCTACTTTTTTCCTGGTACCCTCTAAACTTCAAAAGTCACTTTTTTAACAGGGTTCATATTATCCATCTAAAAATATGGTCCAAACCATCTAGTGCGAAAAGATTTTTGATGACTATGTTAATATTATATTTTCAATAAATTTCATGGTAAACAAAATTCTCTATTTATCATTTTTCTCTAACTAGACCAAAACTTTTTCTCGAAAATTTTTGACTTTCAAAAAATTAAAAAACTGTCTTCACCTGCTTTTTTGGTTATGACCAGCATTCCCTGCCATACTATATGATAGGTCTGATGAGAATTGTATAAATATTAATTTTGTCAAGTAATTACAATATTACTTTTAACAAAATAAACAATTTTCATTATTTAAATATGAAATTAAATATAAATTTTATATAAAAATGAGATTTTATAATGTTTCTGTATAGATTATCTTTTAGAAGTACTATACCGTTTAAAAACGATATTTAAAAAAGTAGAAAATTTCGAAATTAAAAATTTATTTTATTTAAACATTCATCAATTCAACTTCATGATTATGTCGATTAGATTACTGAAATGTTTCTTTGTAATGTTCAAAAATATTTGTAACAGCATGTTAAAATGCTAAACTTTTTGTTAATCCTCAAATAAGAATTTGATAAAAGTTAAATTATTATGACAAAAGAAACTTAAAATGATTTCAACAGAATATTCAACGATTCGACTGAATGATTTCCGATATGTGAAAAGGAAATTGATTATATCTTGAAAATAGAATCGACAATAACACAAGCGTATCGGATTAGATGTTTTATACTACAAAAGAAGTCTTAAAAAGTCTTGCTTTTGAAGTTCATAGAGTACTTTGTAAAAATTAAAGTTATTCATTTGTTTTTTTTATTACATCTTCAAGTGCATTTTTATCCATTATTTTTTGTTATTTTTTAAATAAAAGCTTTTTTTTGAATAATGCTTAAAGAAAGGTTTTGACATATTTTGAATAACTTTTTTTCTTCTACGTTGGAACCATATTTTGTTTGGTTTGGATTGTCATTCTACGGTCATTTTACACCTACCAGGACCAGGACCTACAGTTTTCATGGATTCCAAACCACTAACAAACATCCATGCCACAGCCCGGGTTTCAAACCTAAAGCTCTAACCCTCAGTATTTAACAAACATTTTTATATCATCTGGGAAAGTTGCCCTATTCAATTTAGCATAGTGGAAAAAAAATCAAATCTACAGATTCAATGTTTCCATTTGTGAGATAGACAGAAGTTCAGTTCGTCTTCGTTTATCATGTTTTGAACTCAACTCCCGTTCTTCTGAATTCACCAAATCTCATCAAGTCAATATCAAATGAAATAATGAACTATAATTTTATAATAAATTTACATTGCTATTTGGTGCATATTCAACTCACATGAATGTTTTGAACACATAAAAGGCAATATTATACCTAAATACAAACAAGTGTGAATTAAAAACAATTTCTCCAATACTTTACAAACTTTTGAATAAGTCCTAAAGATTATTGTGCTTCATAAGAAATATAATATATTTTAATCTTTTAACTTATGTTTTTTACAAAACGTTAATTTTATTTCATATTAAAATTTATTATTAGTATTATTTATAATTCGATAATTATTATAATGTTTTCATGATGCATTTGTTGTACTTAAAATTATGAGTTTTATTATAAACTACTTTACAATCTTATTATAAACTATTATAATCTATTTTAATTTATTATAAGTTATTTTTCACTCTGTTCCTTTTTAAGTGTCTTAAATTGTTCAAAAACATTTTTAAAAAAATATTATTATAATTCAATGGAGATTATTAAAATTCGATCTGATTACATAATGTTACAAATTTTTGATGAATAAGCCATTTGATGAAAATTTTTTACAATTTGAAAAAAAAATAATTAAAAAGTAATTAATTAATTTAATTTTAATCTTGAATTACTTGATTACAAAGATATGTTTAAAAGAAATTGGAAAATACAACATATAGCATTTTTTCCAAGGAAACTCTTTAGAAACATGGAGGGTCTGATGGCCGAGTAGCTAATGCTCTGGCGCTCGGTACCACAAGTTTCCGATTCGTGTTCCGGCGGTATCATGGATGATTGTAGTTCGGAATCCACTTTAAACTGTAGGTTCTGGTCTAATATGATCGTAGAGCTTTTGCGAGGGTATTGTTACTCTGCGTCCGTAGCTTATCTTCATGTTACACCTCGCCCCCTGGGTAGTGCTAAATGAATAACGTCGGTGCATCCCTTATGGCAAAAAAATCACGGTCAAGTATTTGCCAGCTGCACTGAAAAAAAAGCTCATAGAAAATGAAACTAAATCATAAAAAAAAGCCTTGTTTTACTTCAATTACTTCATAAAAGATAATTGATTTTTTTCTATGGTATACTTAGATGACAATAAACGATGCAAAACGTGAAAGTGAATAATATGAAATATATACATATTTCTAATTTTTTTGAAGGAGAAGCGTCAGCGATAACACTTGATTTACCTTGAAACGGAAAAGACATGATAAGAAGTTTCCGCTTAACAAACCGCAGTGTCATGCTCTAATTATTTGAAACTCAATGCTGATGCTCACTGAAGTATTCCAACTCTTTCACTTTCCATTTCAATAAAGAGCATTTATCAATGGAGCACGAAAAAAAAAAAAATCAGAGTTGTATTTTATCTTAACAATTGTTTGGAAAGTTAATATTTTTTCATCTTTTATATGTTCATGTTAATAATTTAATATTATCCAGTCATGCAAAATGATCGTATGCAAAATTGCTGCAAATACTATTTATCCTTGAAAGAAGTGGACTATTAAAATTTTTGAATATTGCTTTTGTAGCTAGTGAACATTACATGGGTTCCTGATGACTGAGTGACTAATGCTCTGGCGCTCGATGCCACAGGTTTCAGGTTCGAGTTCCGTAGGGACCATGAATGTTTGCAGTGGTTCGGAATCCACTTTAAACCTTATGTCCCGGTCTAATATGACTGAAGAGCGTAGGGCTGACAATCCTTCACCGTAAAAAGAAAATATCTATTGTCTAGAAAACTGTCAGTAGACATACAGCATTCGCCCACCATAGGGCTGTTGCGCCACTGATGATGGTGATGAACATTATATGATGGTTCTCGGTGCCACATGTTTCAGATTCGAGTCCCGGTGGGCACATGTATATTTTAGTGTTTTTGAAATCCGCTTTCAACCTTTAAACCTGTCTAATAGAACTGTAGAGCGTCGACAGGCTAGTAAAAATATTAGGTGAAAATAAAAAAATAGGTAAAAAAAAAAAAAAATTTAGGTAAAAATATTCATGGTGTGCTTCATCAATTCGTAGACGTCTGCTGCAGCGTAGACTGCGCGCAAGGACTCCTTTATACAGGATCCCTCTCACGCTAAACCATCGCCGCCCTGCGGCTACAATGGGCCGCTCAGCATAGAGACTCTTTTTTTTTAGCCCTACGACGACGCAGTAAAAAGAAAATATATCCTGTTTCGGAATCTTCTAGTTTGCACCGGATATGGTCCTGTAGTGCCGGAGAGTTTAGGTTTTTTTTGTGCAGTTTAAACAACATTTTATATAATGTCATTTTTAAATGCAAAACTATGGACAAATAACTTTAATTGAAATAGACTTTGAAGGATATGCTTTGCATGTTGAACCCATTGTATTATATTTGTAACCCAGTGGTCGTACTTATAGTCATTTTGTTCTTTATTGCGCTATAATCAATAAATATTTGAAATAAAAAAAATATTTAATGCATTATTTGAATATACCCATATCATATAGATATGGATATATTCAAATAATAAAATTTCTCATATAAATGAAGTCCCTTATTAAATATATTTAATAAAAATATTGTTTGAAAGCGAGTAAAGCTGATGGAGATTATAACACCTAATTTATCATTCATAACATAATTGTATCGATAGCAAATTGGAATTATCTAAGGTTCTGTTAATTACGACAAATAAATGTAAGAGTCGATATTTTGAAAACATTTGATTTAAAGCTGGCATTTTAAAACATATGAAAGGACTATGTATTCTAGCAAGAGTAGTCTAGGATTACATTTTTAAAAAATTTTTTGTTAATTAATTATGCATATTATTTCATAAATGTACTGTGTCGTATAAAAACCGCATATTTAGAACTATATTCTGTAACACAATATTGGAAAAAAATGCTGATATTGTGGTTAATATGAACATATTGAAACAATGGAATTCCTCATATAATTAAAGTCCATATAAAATTAAAATATAAAACATTTATTTTATTTATTTCTTAAAATTAACAGTTTTGTTTCTCCATATATTCAGTAGATTGATATTTTTCTTTAACAAATTTATTTATGATTTTAGATAAACACAGATTAAGATTTCGATCTGATATTCATAGAATTTCTTTAATTTCAATTAGCTTGTTTAGAAATTACATTTTTTTATTCCAACTTTATCAGTTTTACTTCATAATGTAATTTTGCAACAATAATATTGTTTTATTCTGATTGATTCATGCCTGCTGTTTTCCCTCTCCGTATATTCAGTTTTCATGTACCACTATAAAAGAATAATTTAATAAAAATATAAAAGTATCAAATATATGTATTAAAAAGTATTTTTGTAAGTTATGTACTGATAAATAGGATTATCTTGTACTGGCATTAAAAAAATTGATATTTATGAATTTCTTTACTCTAATACACTTAATATAACTTTGTTTAAATATTTGAAACTGTATAAGAATAATGGAAATTAATCTAGAAGACAAATAAATTCAAAGTTAAACTTATCGTAAGTAACAATAATTTTCTGAATTATTATTTGCCAAATAACATAAAATAAATTGTTTTAGAAGTTAATTTTATTAAAATCGACTTCATGAAATATTCAAAAGAATAGTAAAATATACCTTTACTGATTCACTGTTGACTTAAGAGCTATTGTAAGCTAGCTATTTTTAAAATATTTTTATATATATATTTTTTCATATTGCATTTAAATCATTTGATTTGCCGATACTTGTTTTATTCATTTAACTTTACTTTTCCATTTTCATTTTTTATTATAATCATTTTAATAGTCTTATTTGATTTTGAATGAAGACATTTCAAACGAATATTAAGCTCAATTTTTACATATGCCATTTGCTAATTAAAAACGATCCTTTGGAATGTATCATTGGTAACATTTTCCTTTTGAATTCTCAAAAATCCAAAACTTTTAATCATAATTAATTCGCAAAATATTTTTCATTTTATAAGATGGGATAAGTATGTCTAGTAATTGTATCTAGTTAATTGTAAGATGGGATAAGTGTCTGAGTAAATATCGTTCAAAATTGTACAGTTTAGTGAATATTTTTTATTTATTCTCCTCAAATCTGAAATAATTACTAAAAACAGTTGTATCTAATATAAAATTCTTTATCAAAAATTCATTAGTTTCTAAAATTAATCTGGCTTTTAATCCAAATTAAGAAAATAGTTTATATTCCAAAACTTTTTCCGGTTTGTATGTATTTAGCAAAAAAAAAAAACTATTTCACTAAAATATTCTTTTAAACAAATTTTTAATATATTCTTTACATAGTAATTTAAGAAAGAGTAGTCAAAAGGAACTCAAAGCCTGAAAGATTCATTAGCAAATCAGTTTATTAAGCAATAATTAAACTATTGAGATAAAAATTTGTTTATACAGGAATAAATCATTTCATAACAATTTTTAATAAATTTAAATAGGAATGTTTCTAAAAATAAATAAAAGGAGGATGAATTTTAAAAGGAAAAAGAGGCAGAATTTTTAAAAAAAAATAACAATAAAATATGATGTGAGAAGTATGTCTCTGCAAGAAGTCAGTGGTTAACAAACTTGAGAGAAGCAACCTCTAATAGTTAAAAATTACAAAAGTTAACCAATCGTCCATCATATCCTCTGATAGCACCACCAGCTAAGCCCTGGTCATAACCGGCGACGCCAAAACGTACATTGCCACCCAAAGGACCATATCCTACAGCTGGACCCGCTGGTACATACGCAGATACACCTGCAACATAAGGAGTGTTGGAGATAACCTGGACTGCAGCTGGGTTCTGGTTGGCGGTTCCTGGTTCGTTGGTCTTAACCTGAGCTCTGAATCCGGCGTGGTCAGCGACATAGTTGACTTGTCTGGCGATACCCCTGTCGTCAGTGAAACCATAGTTTCCTACAACTGCTCCAACACCATTTCCAGCTTCTTGTCTGTGTTGTTCACCATGGTGGTCCTTGATGGAGTATCCGAACTTATAAGGTTGGGGGGCACGAACAGGAACGATCTAAAATACATAAGCATTGTTAAGGGTACTAAAGAAAATTCGATTATTAAAGAAAATATAAATCTCTTAATGCAAAAAGGAAATAAAATATTCTATTTAACTTAAAGTAAGATCTATGGAAGTGCCAGTTAAGAATTCACATGTTAAAAACTTGTAAATAAAATTAATTTATAAGGTATATAATTAATCTGCTAATGTAGAGGTACATAGTGGGTTACATGCAACACAGATGATACGATTTAAACGATCGGAACAATCTAAAATATGTATACAATGTCAATGTTGCAAAAAAATTAATTTTATTTTTGAATATCATATTTATTATTATTTAGTATAATATTTTAATTAATTGCATTTTACTTTCAGTAACGATAATTATTTAGAGTAAAAGCAACGGCCTTGTTAATTATGGAGTTCGTATATGAAATATCCCCTTAATGATAATTTATGTATAAGGTGAATAATTAGTCAGTTACAAAATCTGTTTTTCTTTTAAAATATAATTTGTATGTCAGAACGGCTTTTTTATTTATTTATTTTTTTTTTACTGAAATCAAAATAACATGAATTCGCGCCAGAATAATAATAACTTGATTTATGTATGATATCAAAAAAGGAACTCGTGTTTGATTAGAATACAGGTTACCACAAAATACTTATTTTAATACAGAATGGGGAATTTTTTCCATGATATTGTTTGCATATATTTTAAACAATAATTTTTCAGTCTTTTTTTATCAATTGGTGCTTAAATCCTTTTCCGATTTTTTTTTCTTCTGAATGAATCACTTCAATTTTTTTTTTTTTTGCTCATGTCATGTAAATAAAAATACTATTTAAAATTGATAGAATTTAACAATGACAATTGCATTATTTATTAAAAATTTTTAATTGAGCTCTAACATTGATAATTTTGTGTGTTATGTATGAATATAAATAACTAGATTTTCACTTATACAGTTTACTATTCCAATTACAGTAAATGCTGTAATTTATAAATATAATTTCCCAATTTACCAATTTTAATAATATAATTTCTATGACAAACTAATTCTACAGTAGAAAATAATTTTATAAAGTTAAATGTGATTATTCTTGATTTGATATCATCAGTCAGGTGTAGATTATTTCGACAAACAGCAATGCCAAATGAATAATATCATTAATTTAAATAAGATTTTTATTGATTGGTTTATATTACTGGGTTTCTAGTTCCTCATATCCACAACATACCACATGAACATCTTAGAATGTTAGGAGTGTATAAAAAGTACGGTTCCTTTTAATCATTCTAAGTTAAGTCAAATTAAAAATAAAAATCTTCTTAACTAATCCATAATATTTTCAGCCTTATTACTTACACCTGTTGAATAATTGAACCATGAGCCAAAAAGCAATGGTGGATAGTACTACAAGAAACAACATCTAGAAACAGGGAATTGCTATAATTAGTATATTTTTACTGATTGAAAAACAAGAAATTAATTAATAAATTAATTTTAACATAAATTTATTTTCAATTAAAATATATTTAATTAAACTAATTATTTGTAAATTACGATTGTATTTTACTTTAAATATACGAATAAAATTTTTATTTTTAATGAATAATAATAATATAATTGTAATATATAAAACAATGGCATGATCTAGAAGGCCTAAGAGTTTTTAGTTATAAAACTATATTTTGAGTTCGTTCAATTCTATGAATTAAAAATATCACGATAAATTTATGATTTATTAACATTAATTTTATATAAAATATTATTATTTTCTATGTCAATTAAATAATGCTGCAATTTGGCACGAACAAAATACTTTGAATTTAATTAAAACTAAAGTAACTAAATAATGGCAGCATAATTTCTTTGTCTTAATTTATAGGTAGTGATTATACTATACATGTATATTATTTTTAAATAAAGCTAAGTTATTCGCAAAGGTCTTTCTTTTTATAAGCATTAAAAAATGAACTCATTGGTAGTTAAGTTTTCAATAGATGATAGATATATATTCTACCAATGAGAAATATTAGTATTATAAATGCACACTACCATTTATTATTTTTTAAATATATCCATGCAAATAATTTTAAACATTTTTATTTTTTTTATAAAATCAATGAGAAATACATTAGTATTGTTAAAAACCAACTTACTTTAGTATAGGTTTAGTAGTCCTTTTTCGAATGAAAAATAGAATGAAACCAGTGAAGTTTTTCTTTTTATATGTTTGTAAAAAATGTTACGCTTAGCATATATTAATGATACAACTTGATATGCCTGTTTCAACTATTGATCTTGATCTTAATCTACTTTATCATTTGAAATATAGTATAGGATAGGGATTACCATTTGTCAAACAGCACGTGAAGTTAATCACATTTAGTCGGTTATTCTTTAAAATTTCTTTTCTGATTTGATAGTAAAAGCGTTGCAATAGAATGTTAAGGCTCATTTATAATTAATGATAAAAAAAAGCATAAATATCGAAATCATAATGTTGGAATGCAAACTATTTCTTGATATAATAATCCCATATGTTTATAACATTAATTCGAAAATCTTATGCTAATCAATATGTTTTTAGTTTGCAATGTAAATGGTTTGTCGAATTAATTGGTAATAGTTTCTGATGTCGAAATTCCAGGTGTTTATAAAAGCAGTGTAGATTTTTTTTCTCAGAGTATATTTTTAACAATGCCAAAAGGAATAACTGCGTAAGTTAGAATGGAACTGAAAATGAAAGTGGTTCTGCGATTGAATTAATAGTTATAACTTAATATATATCTTACAAAGCCATAATCTATTTTTAATGGTAATAATTCGACTGGAAATATTATTGTATTTATGACTGATAATTAAATTAAAATTTACGTAATTGAATTAATAATAAAAGTATTAATAATTTACAAATAATATTTATTTTATTATTTATTTATTATAATGAAAAATTACAATATTATTTTAAATCATAGTAATAATAATCAATTGCAACTATAACTTATTTAACTCGTCAGTCAGTTCTTATGGCATATAATTACATATAATTTTGGAATTTAGTACAATAAATGATTCTTTATGTATTGAAACCATTCCGCCACGTAGATCAGATATAGGTGACACGTTTATATGGGTAAAAACGCTCTGATCACAGATTATTCTTGATTGAATTGATTTTGAGCAATTAGATTGTATTTAATTTATATTATATGTTTGGCGGACTTCTCTAAAGCAATCAGTATCACAATCTTAATAAGAATAATTAATAAAGTTTTATTTCAAAGTTTCCATCTTCTTATGAAGGAAAAAGCGAAGTTATTACAAGAAATCGGTCACACATACAATATTTCACATTTGTTAAATATATCGTAAAAAGAAATATTAATAAATATAAACATCGTTCGTACTTATTGTAATATTTTTTACAAAACTCCGATAAATTTACGAAAAAAAACATGAATCTATTTCAATTATCCCAATTACGAAATTAATAAATGTCAAGTTAAAATAAATTTATAATCAATTTTTATTTTTATAAAACAAGTGAAGCACACATTAATTGCAAATTTGATTAATAAGAATCAGGCAATTTCATTAAACCTTATTCATATCATACTGATATCAAAAAATTAATCTCGTATTTGGAAACTGATATATCCATCTTAAATAACATATTATGAATATTTTCATTACAATACTTTTGAGAAATGTTTTAAGAAAATAGTAAAAGAAAACAAAGCGAAACAAAATTCTTAAAAAGAAATATTTTTATTGAATGGAATGTCAGTTATTCAAGTATTTTTTTCAAAACAGCATTGAAGAGATCATAAAAATTTGGGTAAATAATTTTTTAAAAATATTTTAATATCATTCTTGACAAAGAAAAGGTTATCAGTCTTGGAAGAGAAAACAAAAAAACTTCAGAGAATCAACATTTAAAAGTTAAAAATTACAAAAGTTAATAACGACAATAAAACTTAAACTTCATATCAACTGACGGCACCACTCAGCTTTGACCTGCTGCAATTGGCAAGACCAAAACAGTACCATCTAGGAAACCATGGCCAAATCAGACCGGTAAACCAATGACTGGTTTGCTGTACAACTACAGCTGGCCGGACTTGTTGTTGCACAACTACGGATGGGCGGACTGGTTGTTGTACAACTACAGCTGGGCCAACACACCTCCAACATAAGGAGCGTTAGAGATAATCTGGACAGCCGCGGGATTTTGATTAGCGGTTCCTGGTTCGTTGGTCAGCACTTTGAGCTCTGAATCCAGCATCATCTGCAACGTAGTTGACTTGTCTGGCGATACCCCTGTCGTCAGTGAGCCGTAGTTCCCAATACACCTCACACCATTTCCCGGCTTTCTTGTCTGTATTGTTGACTGTTTTGGTCCCTGATGGAGTATCCAACTTATAAGGTTGAGGGTCACACAGGGAACGATCCAAATAGATTAGGCATTGTTAATAGTGTGAAAGGAAATTTCTAAAGTTAAAGAAATTTTAATCATCTCTTAAAGTGCTGAAAGGAACTAAATATATGTGGTATATAACTTAAAGTAAGATCAATGGAGTACCAGTTAAAGAGTACACATGTGAAAACCTTGTAAATAAAATTATTTTTTAACGTACATAATTAATCTCTTAATGCAGAGGTATACAAAAGTGTACGTGTAACACAGATGATATGCGAAAAGTATACATGGTGAAAAGCGTAGGGACACCAAGTAAAAAAATAAAATAAAGTTAAAAACTGAATCTTCAATTTTGCTAATTCATTATTATATTATAGTTAGTATTACCTTTTGCTGCATAACATATTTTTGCTTTTTTCAATATAAAATTATATTAAAACTCTTAATTATAGAAATGTAGAGCTGACAACCTATCCCTAAAAAGAATCATCTACCTCTAGAAATCTACCAGCAGGCAGACGGCATGCACCCTACCCTAGGGCAGTTGCGCCAATGATGATTGAATGAAATGAATGAAATGTTAAATTTAAACTGAATGACATATTTTTATTTATTTAATCGAAATCAGATAAAAAATTCAAAATCTTTCATAACAAATTTATAATTTGGTTTGCAGTTTCATTACTTACTTGTGGAATAATTGAAGCACGAGTCAAAAGCAATGGCTGATAATAGAACGAAGAACAACATCTGAATTGTGA
Source organism: Caerostris extrusa (assembly GCA_021605095.1). NCBI lineage: Eukaryota > Metazoa > Arthropoda > Arachnida > Araneae > Araneidae > Caerostris > Caerostris extrusa. The sequence goes on from BPLR01006539.1 coordinate 17,427, forward strand.
GTTAATATATTTTTTTTTAATAGAAAAAGAAAATTCACGTAGAATAAGGGGAATTATTTTAATTTTCATAGCAGAGTTATTATAATTTAATAATAGATATTAATTAAATTATTCCTGGGATTTTGAAAATAACAATTTTATTTTCCTGAAATGCATAAATATAATATGTACACTTTTTATAACAAATAAATAAAGATGAAGGAATTTCTTAATGTAAATACAATCATATACGTTATTCTATCATATATAAAACTATGTCCCAGTAGTCCGTGTACCCTATCCTGTATAATTCATGTAAAATATCCTGTATAATTCATGTTAATAAATATCCATTTTAATCAAAAATTACTACTATTTTTACGATAATTATATAATTTATAGACAGGAATAAAATTCTCTGATTTATTATAAAAAAGTAACGACTCCATAAAGGCAGTAAAAATTGATGATTTAATATTGAGATATACTAATTTTAACAATATATTATTTTTAATAAAGGTATAATAATATACGCAAATATATACGCATTACAATTAAAGGTAAATATGTGAGTTTTTAAGTAGATAACTATGCTATGTAAGCAAAGTAAGCAATAAGTATGCAACTAGGCAATGTTATTATTGCAAATGTAAACTAAAATGAGCAATTTTAGAATAGCAAATATAAATTTTGCTTAACAATATTTCATTTAAAAAGATTTTAGGGTATTTAAACACTCTTTTTCAATTCCTTCTATTATCTCTCACACTCCTATATATATCTTGTTCAAATTTTTAATCGTTCATAAATACTTTTTATTCATCCGCACAAGTTCAAATACATTTTTTAAACTTGTAGTGGATTACACTTGATGTTAATACAGTTTTTTTAAATATTAATTCTTTAATTAAATTTAATTAATTAATTTTATTTTTTAGATTTAAATTGCATATATCTATCAATAGGTAAGCGCCAGATAAACTTAAAAAAAATAAAAATTACTTATAAAGAACTTTCTGCAATATAGTGAAAAAAAGTGGGAATTGATTTTAAAAAACTTTTTTTTTTTATATTACTTGTTTTTTACAAAATCAATCAGAAAAAACGTAAGGCTATTTTTAAAGGCTAACTTACCTTTGTAGAGGGTTTAGTTGTCCTTTTTTGGAAAAATAACTGGAATGAAAACAGTGATATTTGGCTTCTTTATATATTCTTGTAAAATTTATTCATATTATAACATGATGTATTCGTTATATGCGACTGATTTTGATCTTGAAATTTGTGAAATTTAGTGTAGGAAGGGCAGATTAACATTGCCAGACATGGGAAGATAGTCACATTTAGTCAAGCGATTAATCTTTAATTTTTTTTTTTTCCTAAACTAAAAGTAAAAACAATGCTAAAGAATATAAGGTTCATGTATAATTCATGATACACTGTCCATGAAAATAAAAATGAGAACATTAATATGCTAACTATTACTGGATAAAATAATCAATGTGACAAAATAGCATATCATTTGAAATTCGTATGCTAATTAATAGTTTTATTGGGTGACCTAAATGTTTTATATTGTTTATTGTTGATAACTAAATTCCATATGTTTTTCAAAGCATGGAAGATTTTTTTTTAGTGTTAGGTATATAAGAGGTACAAAACAAAAGTCTGAGAAGATTGCAATGCTTGAAGCTGAAAAAAGAAAAAGTTGTTTAAAATTTTAAATACTAAGTCATGTATATAAAGGGAAAATCTTTATAAAAAGACAAAATTTTAAAAAAAAATTTTCCAACTTTGTGCCACTCATCTAATCCATGAATATTATTCCTCCAAATGGCAATTTGAATTCAGTTTGAAAACTGGATTACTTTTTAATTTGTAGCTTTCAAAATTGAAATAATAGTAATAATTAATAATTATAACGCTGTTTTAAATAATAAATATAAATATAGTGTTTATAATATTTTAAATAATAATAATGAATTAAAAATATTACTTATTTAACCCTGTTCCATACGATTCTCGGGGTATTTAAAATTTTATTTGAATATTATTTTAGAATGTAATGCATTAAATGTGATTCTGTACGTCTTGAACACATTCCACAACGTATAAAGGGGCATATATGACACATTTAACTGGGTTTAAAATGCTCGTGGATCATAGATTACTCTTATTAATTGCATTGTTTTCGCTATAAAACTATTTTTAATTTTATAGGAAAAAGTCTTAAATATCACACATGTTTGGAGACAGACTTCACAAAAAAAAAATCTGTATTTCAATTTTCATGTGAATAATTGATAAAGTTATTTTAAAAGAAAAAATTATTTTCATATGAAGAAGAAGAAAAGTCAAATTTTTAAGAAATTTTTGACAAATTTATCGTGTACAGAAATATTCAATAAATATGAATTTCTTTCATATTTGTTGTAATATGTTTTTTTCCAGAAATTGCAAAGAAAAAAAATATTTCTAACGACTATTGAGTTTATGAAATTAATAAATGCAAAATTAAAAATTTGATTTTTAGTTTTATATGTCAAGTGAGAAGCACATAATAATGTGTGCTTCCTGGATTTTGGTTTTCATTAATACAGATTACAGAATTACAGTTTTCATTAATACGAATCATAACTATTTTATAAAACTCATTTATGACTCTGATTTCTGATTTATTAAAATATTAACATCCTAAATATTTAATTTCTTATAGTCTCTTACAAAAAGAAATTGTTTTTTTTATAAAATTCTAATTTTAATTATACATTTGCGGTCGACATTGAATATATATTATTTAAAAAATCAATAAACTGCATTTGTATTTCATGCCAATTAAATGCAAGATACTTCTTCTTATTTTTTTTATAATGGTTTCCATTTTTATAGCAAAATTTCCATTTATATTATTTTCTCCTTTGTTCGTTCAACACAAAGCAAAATTTCCAAAAATAGAGGTAGCATTCCTTGAGATTATATATATTATAATACCAAAATAAATATTGTATAATCTATAAAATCCATATAATCTCTCTAAAAATAATGTTTCTCTTGAGTTTTGTGAACTGAGATTTTTAGTAGAAGAATATATTAATCACATTATCAGCATTGCATTGCTTTAAAATATCCAATACAGGTATTTTACAAGAATTTTACAATGTAATTTGAATGTTCAATGGAAAGGTAACTTAAATATTAGTAAGTAATTTACAAATCAAAATTTATCTTTCTTAAATGATTTTTTTTTGATAAATGAAATTAAACCTTCTGTGAACTCAGAATATTGGAAGAAGAATGTGATGCATTGATCTCCTGTTTCATCAACGATTAAAATGGCAAATTGTCTGTCATTCACAAAATTAACACTATTGGCATTCAGATAGAGAAAACTGTTTCTAAACTTTTTCTATTCATTTGCATTTAAATAGTACCATTAGAAAAATATTATATTAAATGGTATGACTATTTTGATTATGTAAAAAGATATAATTGATTTTTAACTTACTTTTAAAATATTTTTAATTTTTAAATTATAAGAAAAAAAAATTTTCATGTAATAACATCAAAAAAATGCTTACATTAATTATAAGAATATGTTTGTTAAATTTTCATTATTACAATTTTTAGCTTGTTTAAATATGATTACTTCTTTCAATAATAGTGTATGATAGAAAAGGCTTTGCAACACAATTTTACTAAATTTTGAAACATTCAATATAGAAATTAATTTGAAAATTATTTAAATAAAAATTCCCACAATAAAGTTACAAGTAATATTTCGTTTTGAAATTTTGATTACAGTCCATGCTGTTATTTTCAAGAGCCATTATTGTGGAATATTGTGTTGCAAAACCCTCTAAGCAATAAAAATTATTATTACTAAGCATTATACTTCATAAAATAATCTTATGAAATTTGTAGAAGCAATTAAATACTTTTCAAAGTCTTCATGAACTGGTCATGATTAATGACTTTCTGTTTGAATCCGAATTGAGCTGAATCTTCAAAGCAAAAAGCTAGTTAATGGGCGTATCAAATTGTAGCCCAAAAGTTATTGTAGTTTAAAAAAAATGGTCTAAAAATTTATTGTGGAAGTTCCTTTCTTAAAATGTTCAAGCAAATGAAATATTTATTAAAAACAATGGAGTAAAAAACTTGATTCGGTGTTTTTCTCGGGATGGAACTTGTTTTCATCTGAGCAGAAATGCCAACAGCAAAAACACATGAACATTGGCGTAAAGAAAAGCAGCATGCTTTCACACAAGAGTCCACCGTATGCATAAAAAATTGGTGCCTTGTGAGTCATGCGTTCACCTTCCGTTCACCTCGCCAAAAAATGTTATCGTTTTTTGAAAATATAACTATAGAACAATGCTAATTAATAATTCACACGCGGTATTTATTAAAATTAAATAGAAAGAAATAAACATTTTTCTTCATGATATAATATTAAGCTCAACAATATCATTAAAAAAATGAAAATGTTTAAGTATATCAGTGATATATATAAGTTAAGTATATATAAATTATTATTCTTTTTTGTTTTTGGTACCATTTTTTGGTTCTTAAAAATCTCAACGTCATCACCGTGAATTGCCAAGGTCAAAAAGGCGAGAAGTAACTCTACATATTAGCATAGTATTCCTATTTTTAAAAAATTAGTATTGTTTTAATTAACAATGTCTATTATTGTTTTTAATAATTTACCTTCTCTTTAATTAATATTCATATAGTTGAAGATCAACAATAACCGGACTAGATTCTAAGAACTAAACTTTTATACGTGAACATAAAAACTTCCTCTTTTAATTTCAATACAATTCTATACAGACGCTGTTGTTATCATCATGAAACCAAATTTTCTGACAACATTTTATTTGTTAATTTAATAAAGCTATATAATGTTTTGGTTAATGAAGGTGGTATATTATTTTTGTAGCAAAATTTTGCTTTAAAAATAAATAAATGTTGAAAAAATATTCAACTATATCAAATTGGTAGCTCTTAATTTAGTTGTAATTAAATCAATAAATATTAAACTTATTTACCATTTGTTTTGTGACATGACATATACTTTATATGATATTTTATTAATATGATGTTTCAAATCTACAACAAGAAAATATTTACAAACTTATATCCATTTTAAAATAACATATATATTTTCAAAATATTTTAATTGCAATAATTTTTACAACGTGTTAAGAAACAATAATCAAAGGACACAAAGCATTGAGAAATTTAATTTAAAGAAATCAATTTATTGAATGGTAATGTCAGTTATTAAATCAATTTTTTTTCTTTTCAAAAGCATTGAAGAGATCATAAAAATTTTACAATATACTTTAAAAAATGAATTTGACTAATGTGACAAAAAAACTAAAACAACCACAAATCTTGGAAGAAACAGAAAGACTTGTGAAAATAACGTTTAAAAAGTTAAAAGTTAATCAATTCGAACGTCATATCATCTGACAGTACCACTCAGCTATGGACGTTACAGTAACTGGCAGGACAAAACGATTTCCATCTAAAAACCATGGCCATATCCACAGGTCAATAGCTGGTTGTTGTACGGCTAACTCCCAGCGGGCGGATTGATTTTGTACAACTCAGCTGGGGCGGATTGGTTCTTGCACAACTACAGCCGGGCGTTAGGTTTGGTTGTACAACCTCACAGTTGACCAACTGGTAGCTGACCCACAGCAGTAAGGAGCGTTAGAGATAATCTGATGTAGCAGCGGGTTTTGATTGGCGGTTCCCTGGGTTCGTTGGTCAGCACTTGAGCTCGGAACTGGCATCACCTGCAACATAGTTTACTCATGTTCATGATACCCTGTCGTCAGTGAAACCATAGTTTCCAATAACCTCCGACACCATTTCCGGCTTCTTGTCTGTGTATTGTTGACTGCTTTGGGACCCTGATGGAGTATCCAAACTTATAAGGTTGAGGGCCGGAACAGGAACGATCTAAAATACATAAGCATTGTTAATAGTGTGAAAGGAAATTTCTAAAAAATTAAAGGAAATTTTAATCATCTTTTATGCAGAAAGTAAATAAAATATTTATTTAACTTAATGTAAGGTCATTGAAAGTACAGTTGAGGAGTTCATATGTGAAAATTTTTAATTTATGTTATATTGTTAGTACACAATTCAGTGTAATCCTGCATAGATTCTCGCAACCCAGAGGATATGCAAAAGTATATTTTCTGGTACGCCAAAGACGTAGTCACCAAGCACAAAAATAAATTAAATTTAAGAACGAGATTTCAATCTGCTATGAAACTAATTTCCATTAGTATATTATAAAAGATCCACAGCATATATCTGCTTTTCAAGATAAAAATTATATTCAAATCTTTACAAGAAAATGTTATCAATTTTAAATGATATATTTTATTTAATTTAATCGAAATCAAATAAAAATATAAAAACTTGCTGTTGCAGTTTATTACTTACTTGTTGAATAATTGAAGCATGAGCCAAAGCTGATGGCTGATAAGTATAAAGAACGAGGAACAACATCTGAAATAAGGAATTGTGAGTTAAAAATATATTATTTAAATAGTATGGAATTTGGTAGAATAAAAGCAATATATTTGAACTTTTGCGGGCAAAAAATATGTACTTGAATAAAAAAGGTTAATTAAATTATTCCTGGGATTGTGAAAATCCCAATTTATTTTTTTTTAGTAGTATATAATAGAAAATAAATTATTTTTTACAAAAATAAATAACAATAAAGGAATTTTTTAATGTAAAATTAACATATATGTTATTCTACCATTTAAAAAGTATATTAAAATTTCTTTAAATCTATTTGATAAAGATACTGCATATTACAGAACATTTTATTAAAATATCTATTTTATTAACAAATAATAATATTTTATAATATTTAAACAAATCTTTAACAGGAGACAAAAATTATTTGAATTTTATTAAAATTAATTAACTACATAAAACAGAAATAATTTGAGGTTTTCATAGTCGGATATATTCAATTTTATAACTGCAGAGTATTTATTAAAACAAGGTATTCATAAATAAAAAGCGGATATGTATGTTTTTATACATAACATTACTATTTACAAATAGCAATGTTTTTATTGCAAATGTACCAAAAATGAGCAATTTTAAGAAATAGCCAATCTAAATTGAGCTTGAAATATCTCCATTTTACAGTATTTTAGGCATTTCAGCATTCTTTTTACAAAAATCAATAATTTATCATTAATATAATAAAACTAACTTACCTTGTAGAGGTTTAGTATGCCTTTTTCGGACGAAATAACTGCAATGAAATCCGTGATTTTCAGCTCCTTTTTATATGCTTGTAAAAGTGTTAATTAACATACATTCTGGTATAACCTGATACTGGTTGATTTTACTGATTTTTGATCTTGATATTCTGGAATTTTGTACAGAAAGGGGGAGATAAAGAATGTCAAACAGCATGAAGATAATCACATTTAGTCAAGCGGTTATTTTTTTTCGTATTTTCTTTTTCTTTTACAGTAAAAAACAATGCTAATGAATAAAATAATTCTTTTCATAAATAATGATAAAACTGTCATGAAAAATAAAAATGAGAAACAATAAAAATTGTAACAATTTATTGGTAAAATATTCAATGCAATAATAAAATTTCATTGCAAATTCTTATGCTAACTATTTTTTTTTTTTTTTTGAGGATAATGTAAATGTTTTATATAATTTATTGCTGATAACTGCATTCCATGTTATGCAATCATGGATTGTATTAATAGCATGCAAGCATAATTCCAAGCATGGAAGATATTTTCTGAATGTTATGTATATAGAAGTTCTAAAACAAATAACTAAGTGGATTATAATGGTTGGAGTTGAAAATAATAATTGAAATAAAATGTTAATTTTGATTATCAAATATTGTTTTTATGATTTGTATTAGATATTTGTTTTTTACAAAATTCATTTAAATTAGTTGGAAAAAAAAATAATTCAAATAATTCAATTATTATGAAATTAAAAATGAAAAATTAAAATAAATCTTTAATTTAATTTTTTAGTATTGTGATCTAACGGAAGCACATTTGTCACAAAAGCTTTAATTATATGAATCATGACAATTTTATTAAAATTTATTTATGACACTTTAATTTGATTTATTAACATCTAAAAGTTTTTATTTCTTATCGTCTTTTAAAAAGCTTGTTTTGATACTAAATTTTAATTTTAATTTTAATTATACAGGTCTTGGACGCCATCGAATATAATTTTTAAAAAATGCACATTCAGTGCATTACATTTTGCATTTCTGGGATTTAAATGTCTGATATGAATTCTACTTTTCTATACTGTCTTCCTTATATGGCAAAAAATTTATATTTATTTTATTGTCTCATTTGTTCATTCCCAGCTCAAAAGAATTTCCCAAAATAGCTAATTATCCTTTTGAGATTATACACATCATAATATCAAAAACTAATATTATGTAATCTATAAAAACATTATATAATCTCTCCAAAATAATGTTTCTCTTGAGTTTTTGTGAACTGAGATGCAATAATATTATATTATTCTTAATATCAACATTGCATGGCTTTAAAATCTAATTCACGTATTTTGCTCCAAGACCAATTTACAATTTAAAATTCCCATGGCTTATGGAATTTCAATTTATTTTTATTTTTCGGTTACTGGCACTGTCCTTTACATTTGTGTGAAGTTTGACGTCAAAATATTCATTATTGTTCGAGTTACGCTTGGCTCTGTGAGACGTTAAAACTGATTCCGGTTATTTTTGAAATGTCTGAATTCATTATTTATTTGCGTCAATTTATATAATGTTGCAAAGACATTCGGTGAGTATTCCTATGTCGGAAAAAATGTTTAAAAGTGGTATAAACAGTTCGAAGAAGGCAGAGAACGCGTGAAAAAAGACGGATATACCTCTGGTCGACCATGAACCTCAACCGCCGAAGCTCACGTCCAAAAACTGGTGCTTGCAAACCATCGATTTACAATTAGAAATCTTGCTGATGAATCTTGAGTGTTGAATTTCAAAATTAAATTTTAAAAGATGTTTTTTGGGCCTCAAACGCGTCGGAAATCTCGATTGGTACCAAAAACACTGAATGCGACAGCTCACATTGCATTGATTCTTTGAAATAACCACCGTATTCACACCGTGCGACTTCTGGCTATTCCCTAAACTCAAAAGACCACTCCGAACACAGTTTTTGACTCGATTCAAAGTGAATCGCCACGCGCTTTGAAAATCATCCTGCCGATAACTTTTACCATACATTGAAGATTGGAAAAAAAATTGGCATATGTGTCAGAGGGAGTTACTTTGAAGGCGATGAAATAAATTTGAAAGAATTAATAAAGATTTTTTGAAAAAAAAAATTGGTCTTTACTTTTGGGCACAGTAGTAAACATCTAAAAATTTGTTTTTAATGTCTTACAGAAGCTTGTTTTGGTATTAAATTTTTAATTTTAATTGTACAGGTATTGAGGACATTAAATATGTATTTTTTTAATTCAGTGCATTACATTTTCATTTCTGACATTTAAATATCTTACATTCTACTTTCTAAAATGTGTTTCTTATTTTGTCAAATTGATATTTATTTATTGTCTCATTTCTTCATTCAACTCAAGAACTTCCAAAAACATCTAAATATTCTTTGAGATTATATACATCATAATATCAAAATTAATATTATATAGCTATAAAGCACTACACAATCTATAAAAATAATGTTTCTCTTGATTTTTGTAAGAGAGATCGTAAGAGTATTATACATTATTCTCATTATCAGCATTGCATTGCCTTAAAATCTTAATTCATATATTTTGCTACAACTTACTTATATAATTTAAGTGTTCAAAGGACAAATGCTTAATATTGCTTGTTAAAATTTCAAATAAAATCATATATTCCTTAAATTATTTTTTTAATAAAAGGAAATTAAACATTCTATAAACAAGGATAATGGAAGATTTTAATGCATTGAAATTCTGTTTCTTCAATGAATAAAATTGTGAATTGTCTATCATTCTTCAATTATCCCTATTTGCATTCAGAAAAAGGAAAAACTGTTTGTAAACTTTCTATTCAACCATCAAAGTAATATTAAAATTAAATCTCTTAACTGCTTTGATTAATATATTTTATTTTTTTAATTCTTACAATTTGTCTTAATTTTAAATTACAAAAAAAAAAGCTATTTTTAGTATTAATAGCAAAAAACTTATAAATATAGAACATTATCTATAAGAATATGTTTGATAAATTTTTATTAAAAAATTTGTCTTATTTAATTGCGATTATCACTTTCGAAGAGAAATGTGTGATAGGCAGACAATTAATTTTACTCAAATTTAGAAAATTCAAAATAAAATTAACTAGAACGATATTTAAATAGAAAGTCCAGCAAAAATATTACAAGCAATATGTCGTTTGAAATATTGGTTATAGTATATGCTGTCGCTTTTAAAAAAATTTTGAAACAAATCTAAAATAATTATTTCAAGCATAAAGAATTGTTAATAATAAGGTTTACTTCATAATACATTCTTATAGAAATGTTGTAGAAGCATTTAAAACAAAAAACTTTTCAAAATGTTCATGAAACGGACAGGACAATGCTTCTCCGTTTGAGAATCATATATCATGAGGAAACAGGAACCTCCATGATAAGATATAAAGTTGTTGCACGACCGTTCTGATTCTGACAAAATGAAATAATTCAGAAATAAGAGGATGCAATCACCAGCAAACCTAGTATTATTACCAGGTGTATCAAATTAAACTGGCCAAAATGTATGGTAGAGTTATAACCTCGTTTTCATCATCTCAAACGATTGCACCAGATAAATCAATAATTTATTAAAAAAATAATTCTCTGATGCAACTTGATTTCATCTGAGCAGTTATGTCAGCTGCAATAACATATGAGTATTTACCACAAAATATAAGCATATGTCCATATACATCAAAAAATTGGTATCTTGTCAGTCATGATCACCCTCTATTTATGGAATTCAAATCAAATGTTGAAAATGAGATTAAAAAAATAAAACTTTCATTATTTTAGAAAAATAATCTCAAATTTGAGGGAAGGCATTTGGTCATTCTACCAAAGTCATTTTACAGATTAAAATTACTACATTTTCAGAGAAAATTTCCTATAATTTCTGTTTTCAAGGCAGGTTATTATATTTACAGACTTAGCACTTTTTGCAAGTTAAAATCAACAACATCAACTGCATTTATTTATTTTTTTAGAATTGCCATTTTTTTTAATAGTACTATTCATGGAGTTAGTTAACACAGTGCCACAGAAGTAAGCTTTTACGCTACGAGGTTTGTTTGCAGGCAAACCCACACATTGCTATCGTTCTGTTAAGAAAATAGCTAAAGAACAATGCTAAATAATATTACGCAGCTTAAATTTAATAAAAACTACATTTAAAAAAACATTTTTCTTCTTACACAATACTATTAAATTCAACAATTTTTTTGAAAAAAGCTAAACATATTTTAATGTATATAAGTGAACAAATATTATTCTTTTCGGTTTTGGTTCACTGTCTCATCTCGTGAATTGGCAGGGTGGAAACAAACAGTGTGAGGAAGAAACTGTACATTTTAGCCTATGTATTCATATTTTAGAAAAATTATTATTGTTGTTTCAATTAACACTTGCTCATGTAATTGATTAAGTAATAAACATGCATTTATATTATTATTATATTACTTGCCTTTTATTAATATTCATGGATTTGAAGACCAACAATAAACGAGCTGGCCGAACGAATTCCGAGAACGGAACCTTATACTTGAACATAAAAAAAGCTTTTTATTTTTAATATTACTACAATGAACCTATTTTAGCATCCCGCTATCAAAATTTCACATTTATGTTGTTATATGTTGATTTAATAACGCTATATAGTGTTTGGTTCATGAAGATGATAATTTATTGCAGGGCACTTTTTTGATTGTTTTTAGAGCAGGGTTGCTCCTCTAAAAACAATCAAATAAATATTTGAAAAAAATTTATATTGCCAAATTACTCGGTTTTAACTTAGTTGTATTTAGATTAATAAAAATTTAACTTCTTTTCAATTAAATAAGTATTTATGTCTTTGAAGCATCATTGGCCTTGGGACATGACACGGAAGTGGAATTTCACTACTGTGAATGCGATATAAGAAAATATCAAATAACTATAAAAATGTATTTGTAGACATAATTAGACTACTTTCATTTGAAACAAAAAAAGTTTTCAAGAGTTTAACAAGCTTTCTTAAAGAGTTATTCATGTTAAATATATTGAAAAGGTTTTTGGGTCTACAATAGTGTATACTTTATGTAGAATAGCCTAATGTAACTGATAATGTATCTGCTATTTTGTAATGGGAGTAAAAAATTTAGGGAAAGATCTTTAACGTGCATTTGTGAGTTGAATAAAATTTTTATATTTAATTCTCATGAAATTTAGATTAAATTGTTGGAATTTATAATTTTATTTTATTACAAATTTTAAATGTTTGTTATATGACTTTCTGGTGTTTCATCCACGATAAGAAATTTTATTCAAACGGATATCCGTTTCAAATAGCATATATTCAAAAATATATTTTCAATGCTATATGATTTTTACAACGTTTAAAGAAAACAATAATCAAAGGACACAAAGTGAAAAAAAAAAATCCTAAAAAGAAATCATTTTATTGAATGGTAATATCAGTTTTTCAAGTATTTTTCAAAACAGCATTGAAGAGATCATAAAAATTTACATAGATAATATTTAAGAGGAAATTCAAAGTGATTCTTAACAGAAAAAAGTAGGATTATATCAATCTTGGAAGACAACAGAAAGGGTTTAGAGAAGCAAAATTTAAAAGTTAAAAGTTATGAAAAGTTAATCAATCGAACATTATATCATCTGACAGTACCACTCAGCTATGGCCATGTGAGGTACAAGCTTGGGGACCAAAACTATTTCATCAGAAAACCATGGCCATATCCGGCACACTAAACCAATGGCTGATTGTTGTACAACTACAGCTGGGCGGATTAGTTTGTTTGCACAACTACAGCTGGGCGGATTGGTTGTTGTACAACTACAGCTGGGCGGATTGGTTGTTGTACAACTACAGCTGGACCAACCGGTACCCCTCCAGCATAAGGGCATTAAGAGATAATCTGGACAGCAGCGGGATTTTGATTGGCGGTTCCTGGTTCGTTGGTCAGCACTTTGAGCTCTGAATCCAGCATCGTCAGCAACGTAGTTTACCTGTCTGGCGATACCCCTGTCGTCAGTAAAACCGTAGTTTCCAATAACACCTCCAAACACCATTTCCGGCTTCTTGTCTCTGTATTGTTGACTGTTTTGATCCCTGATGGAGTATCCAAACTTATAAGGTTGAGGGGCATGGACAGGAACGATCTAAGATGCATAAGCATTGTTAATACTGCGAAAGGAAATTTCTAAAGTTAAAGAAATTTAATCTTCTCCTGTTGCAGAAAGTAAATAAAAATATTTTATTTAACTTAATGTAAGGTCAATGGAAGTGCCAGTTGAGGAGTTCACAAGTGAAAAATTTATGTTGTATTAAGGTACATAATTAATCTCTTAAAGCAGAGTTAACCAATTGTAATCCTGCATAATTATTCTCCGTAACCCAGAGGACATGCAAAAGTATATTTTCTGGTACGCCAAAAGACGTAGCGTCACCAAGTACAAAATAAATTAAATTTAGAATGAGATCTTCAATTTGCCATTAAACTAATTTTCATTAGTATATTATAAAATATTAACTCTGGCCACTAACATATTTATGTTTTCCAAGATAAAAGTTATATTCAAATCTTTTCAAGAAAAAGAAATGTTATGAAGTTAAATCAAATTATATATTTTTATTTAATTTAATAGAAATCAAATAAAAAATATAAAAACTTGCGTAAGTACATTATAATTTGTTGCAGTTTTATTACTTACTTGTTGAATAATTGAACCATGAGCTAATGCGATGGCTGATAATAGAACGAGGAACAACATCTGGAAATAAGAATTGTGAGTTAAAATATTATTTAAAAGAGTAGAAAATTCAGGCAGGACAAAAGGAATATATTAGTAATTTTGGTAGCAAAATGATCGTACTTGAATAAAAAAGGTTAATTTAAATTATTCTGGGATTGTTGCAAATCCCAATTTAATTTTTTTTTTTAAATGTATATAAATAAAATAAATGATTTTTTACAAAAAATAAATAACAATAAAGGAATTTTTTAATGTAAAATTAAGATATATGTTATTCTACCATTTAAAAGTATATTAAAATTTCTTTAAATCTATTGATTAAACACTTATACTGCATAATTCACATTTTATTAATAAATATACATTTTATTAACAAACATTAATATTTTTAAAATATTTAAATAATTCTTTAGCAAGAACAAAATTATTTGAATTTTAATAAAAACTAATTAACTACATAAAGAGCATAATTTGAGGTTTTCATGTTTGAAATATTAATTTATAACTGTAGAGTATTTTTAATAAAGCTAAGGTATTCGCAAATAAAAAGTGAATATGCGTGTTTTTATTTATGACAGTGCTATTTATAAATAAGCAATTGTTATTATTGCAATTGCAAACTAAAATGAGCAATTTTAGAATAGCCAATCTGATTGCAAATGAAAGATTGCAATTTGTAATATATTAATCTCATTATCAGCATTGCATTGCTTTTTAAATCTTAATTCAAGTGTTTTGCTACAATTTACTTATATAATTTAAGCGTTCAAAAGCCAAATTCTTATAGTACGCTCTAAAATTTCAAATAAAACACACTTTTCTTAAATTAGTTTTTGATAATGGAAATTTTATCTTCTATAAATATGAATAATGGAAGGAGATTTTAATGCATTGATGTTTTTGTTTCTCCAGCGATTAAATGGCAAAGTGTCTATTATGCTTTAATTACCACCATTTGCATTTAGATATTGAAAAACCGTTTATAAACTTTTCAATTCATTTGTAATTAAATAATCACTTTTAGAGTAATATTAAATTAAATCTCTTAACTGTTTTGATTAATATATTTGAAATTTTTAAAAATTCTTAGAATTTGTTTTAATTTTAAATTACGAGAAGAAGAAGAAGAATCTCTTAACTGTTTTGATTAATATATTTGAAATTTTTTTAAAAATTCTTAGAATTTGTTCTAATTTTAAATTACGAGAAGAATAATTTTCAAATACTAATATAAAAAACACTCATAAGTATAGAATATTATATAAATGCTCATGTTTGTTAAATTTTCATTATTAACACATTTTGGCTTATTTAAATGCTATTATCACCTTCAATAGAAATATGTGATAGGTAGGCAAATCAATTCTGCCCAAATAAAGTATAAAATTATTTCAATAAAATTTCCAGTAAAACTGTTACAGGCAATATCTCGTTTGAAATATTGGTTATAGTATATGCTGCCGATATTAAAAAATAATTTTGAAGCAAATATAAAATAAATTTTTTTCCAAGCCTAATGAATTGTTAATAATAAGTATTACTTCATAACACAATTCTTATGGAAATGTTGTAAAAAAGCATTACAAAAATCTTTTCAAAATGTTCATGACACGGACAGGACAAAGCCTCTCCGTTTATGAATCCGATATCACCAAATTGAAAGCTCTCATGTTAAGAAATAAATTGACTGTTCTACTTTATGAATCTGACAAAATGAACTAAATCAGAAATAAGAGGATGAAATCACCAGCAAACCAGATATCTTCACCAGGTGTGTCAAATTGAACTGGCAAAAATATATTGTAGAAATTATAACATCATTCTCATCATGTTCGTGTTATTCAAGAACCAAAAAGAATCTGATCATCTCAAACGATAAGATAAATAAAATGATTTATTAAAATGTATGGAGTAAAAACACCTGATTCTCTGTTTTCTCCCATGAAGCTTGTTTCCATATGAGCAGTTATGTCAACAAAGAATATATGAGTATTCAGCGCAGAATATCAGCTTGTAACCACATACATAAAAGTCCAGTGCATACATAAAAATTGATATATTGTGAGTCATGCTCACTTTCCATTCTGGAATTCAAATGAAATGTTGTAAATGAGATTGAAATATAAACTTTCATGCTTTTAGAAAAAGTATCTCAAATTTAGTGTAAGCCATACATGTCATACTACCAAAATTTTACGTTTTCAGAGAGAGAAATTTTCTTATAATTTCCTAATTTTTAAGAGAATTCTTATTATATTTACAGACTTAGAACTTTTTGTAAGTTAAAATCAACATCATTCACCTACATTTTTTTTTTTAGTATCTTTAGAATTGACATTTTTGAGTAGTATCATTGATGGAGATTAACACTCTGCCATAGAAATGGGCTTTACGCTAGAGTTTGTTTGCATACAAAACCAAACAATGTTATCATTCTGTTAGAAAAATAGGTAAGGAACAATGCTGAATAATAAAGCCCATCAAATTTATTAAAATCATATGAAAAACATTTTCTTCTTACACAATAATACTAAATTCAACAATATGTTAAGATATGAAAATATAATTGTTTAGGTATATCAGTTGCAAAATTATTATTCTTTTTTTTGTTTTGCTTCATTGCCTTCATTTAAAAATCTCTCATCACGTGAATTGACAGGATCGCGTTGGTGAGGAACAAACTGTACATTTTAATCTATGCATTCATATTTTTAGAAACATTATTATTGTTGCTTTAATTAACACTTGCTCATGTAACTCATAAGTAATAAACAGGCATTTAAATGATTACTACATCATTTGCCTTTAAATAGTATTCACGGATTTGAAGACTAACCATAAAAGAGATGAATTCTGATACCAAAAACCTTATACCTGAACAAAAAAAAAAAAAACTTTTTATTTTTGATTTTTTTTTTACAATTCTACATTGAGACTATTTTTAGCATCAAGCTACCAAATTTTCTGACTGTGCTGTTGTCTGTTAATTTAATAATGCTATATAGAGTCTGGTTCATGAAGATGATAATTTATTAAATGGCACTTTTTACTCTCGCTAAAAAACAAACAAATAAATTTTTGAAAAATTATCTGGGCCAAATTGCTCAGCTTATAACTTTTAGATCAATAGTATATAATTATAGTATTTACATCAATAAAATTATAACTTCTTTTCAATTAAATAAATAATTATGTTTTTAGAGCATCATTGGACTTGGGTCATGACATGGAAGTGGGATTTCACTGCTGTGACTGAGATATAAGAAAATACAAAATAACTATGACAATTTATTTGTATGACATATTTAGACTTCTTTCATTCGAAATAGAAAAACATAAGTTTATTTAAAAATTATTCATGTTAAATATTGAAAAAAAAAGGTTTTGGGACAGCAATAATACACTATTTGGAGAATGACATATTAGTACTGGCCTAATGTAACTGATTATGCATCTACTATTTTGTAATAAGAGTAAAAATTAGCAAACTATCTTTAATGTATATTTGAAAGTTGAGTAAAAGGTACATACTTATTTCTCTTGAAATCTTGAATTTATGGAATTTATAATTTTATTTAAATTTATATATTTGTTATATTAATATGGTGTTTCATCCACGATTTTATTCAAACAAATATCCGTTTCAATAGCATATATTCCAAAAAAAAATATTTTCAGTGTAATAATTTTTACAACGTTTAAAGAAACATAAAAGGCCACAAAGCGAGAAATATTTCTAAAACAATCATTTTATTGAATCGTAGTATCAGTTTCACGTATTTTTTTTTTTCAAAAACAGCATTGAAGAGATCATAAAAATTTGCATAGATGATATTTAAGGAAATTAAAATGATTCTTAACAGAAAAAAAGTAAGATTATCAATCTTAAAGGAAACAGAAAAAGAGTTGAGACAAAGTAAAATTTAAAAGTTATAAAAAAGTTAATCAATCGAACATCATGTCATCTTGACAGTAACACTCTGCTATGGCTTGTTGTATTGGCAGGGCTAAAACTATTTCATCTAAAAACCATGGCCATATCCAGCACGGCTCAATGGCTGGTTGTTGTACAACTACAGCTGGGCGGATTAAGTTGTTGTACAACTACAGCTGGGTGATTGGTTTCATTGTACAACTACAGCTGGGCGGATTGGTTGTTCTACAACTACAGAGCGGACCAACTGGTACACTCCAGCATATGGAGCGTTAGGAGATAATCTGGACAGCAGCGGATTTTGATTAGTTTTCCAGGTTCGTTGGTCAGCACTTGAGCTCTGAATCCGGCATCGTCTGCAACGTAGTTGACTTGTCATCTGGCGATACCCCTGTCATCAGTGAAACCGTAGTTTCAATAACACCTCCGAGCACCATTTCCAGCTTCTTGTTCTGAATTGTTGACTATTTTGGTCCCTGATGGAGTATCCGAACTTATAAGGTTGAGGGGCATAAACAGGAACGATCTAAAAACATAAACATTGTTAGTGGTTAGGAAATTTCTATTATTAAAGGAAATATAAACCATCTCTTAGTGTAGAAAGTAAATAAAAAAACATTTTATTTAGCTTAAAGTAAAATCAATGGAAGGGCCAGTTGAGAAGTCCATATGTAAAAATCTGGTAATTTTTTATATTAATTTATAAGGTACATAATTAATCTCTTAAAGCAGAGGTATCCAAATTGGGTTAGCGGTCACCAAGTAGCAAAAAATTAGTTAAATTTAAAAACAAAATCTTCTAATTGGCCAAGAAACAAATTTTTCTAATATTCCTAAACAAATTAAAGCTTTGCTCACGTTTGACACTATTTGGAAATGTAAATTTGTAATTTAATTTTAATGTATGCATATTGTTTAAAATAAATAGGTTTTAAATAATTTGTTTATTGCCTATATTATATTACATTATATTATATGGGGGAATATCTTTTAATTATTTTCGTCTTATAATCGTTCAGAATTGAAAATTAACTTTGCGTTGCTGGTGGTCCGAAATATTACAAATATGACATACGAGAGTATCCGTTGAGGATAACTTTTTAAGAATAATACATAAAGGGTTTAAATGTGGTTGCCTTATTGATATTTATAACTTTAAAAGAATATTAATAACTTTAAGTTTAAAGAGAAAATTAATTAAAGTAAAAACAGTTTGAATTTAAATTTAACTAGAAAATGGATGATATAGAGTAATTTATGCAAACAATATTTTCCGAAACTTTAAAATTTCATTGATTTAAATCTATTTTTGCCAATTCTTGCTTTGTCTCTTATTGCTGATTTGCTGCCTATGAATAATCCATTATTAACATTTCATTTTCCGCATATGTTAATTTAATATTTTTAAGGATTGATGGAATACAATAATGGCATTTAAAACAAAAATGTAAAACTACTAATAAAAATCATACATTTATTTTCAAAGAATCGATTTCATCTTTTTATAGTTTGTTTACTAGAAATCCTTTTTATTTAATTGAAAATGTTGTAATTTATGAAAATAACTTTCTCAATAATTTTGATTTGTATTAATATTTCTATGATCAACTAAATTAATGATACGGGATTTGTATTTCAAAGTCAATTTTAAATATTTTGAGGCAATTTTGTACTGATGTTCTTAGTTTGCTTTAGACCATTTTTTTTTTTTTTTTTTTTTTACAAAAAGGTTTTTCTTTACTACTTCATGTAGAAGCACAATTGTATTTTTAGAAGCAGGTAACAGGACATGCGTGGTTATCTAAATTAATAATTTACTACTAATATAAAAATATTTCTGCAAATTCATTAGTACATTATGTTAGATGAACTTGTCCAAGTTTTCCAAGATAAAAATTATATTAAAACATTTTCATGAAAAACTGTTAAGAACTTAAACCAAATGATATATTTTATTTAATATAATCGAAATCAAATAAAAAATATAAACTTAAATAACTAATTTATAATTAGTAGCAGTTTTTTTACTTACTTGTGGAATAATTGAAGCATGAGCCACAGCAAAGATCGATAACACAACGAGGAACAACATCTGAAATAAAGAATTGGTAATATATTTTAAAGATTAGAGGAATCAGGTAGGATAAGCAGGAAATATTTTAAGTTTTTATAGCGAAGTGATTTTTTTTAATCAAAAAAAGTGTTGATTAAATCATTTCAGGGATTTTGGAAAATCACGATTTTGTTTTTCTTCAAATATATAGGTATAATATTTATATATATATAACAAATAAATATGGATGAAGGAACTTTTTATGTAAAAAAGGCATATATGCTATTTTAGCTTTTGTAAAACTATGTTCCATTTCCCTTAAATCCATTGATCAAACACTAATCCTGATTAATTCATGTTAATTAATAAATATCCATTTTTATTTAAAAAAATCGATTATTTTTATGATATATAAATAACTCTTTCCCAAGAACAAAATTCTTAAAATTTTATTAAAACTAATAAAATATATCAAGAGCTTAATTTGAGGTTTCATGTTTTAGCTATATTAATTTATAAATGTAGAATA
Organism: Caerostris extrusa; assembly: GCA_021605095.1. Lineage (NCBI taxonomy): Eukaryota > Metazoa > Arthropoda > Arachnida > Araneae > Araneidae > Caerostris > Caerostris extrusa. The sequence goes on from BPLR01006539.1 coordinate 37,964, forward strand.
TTTGTAATAAAGCTAAGATAGTCGCAAATGTATATGCATTACAAAAAAGTTGAATATGTGTATTTTTAAACAGATTATAGTGCTATTTTTACAAATAAGCAATGTTATTACTGGAAATTAAAATTAAAATGAGCAATTTTCGAATAGCAAATCTAAATTTTCTTAACAATATATCTATTTTAAAGTATTTTAAGCATTTGAGTTTACAAAATCAATACGGAAATATCAATAATACTGTTAAAACTTACCTTTGTAGAGGAAAAGTATTCTTTTTTTTTTTCGGACGAAATAACTGGAATGAAATCAATGATATTTGGTTTCTTTATATATATTTTCAAAAAGTGTTAATTTTGCATATATTCATGGTATAACTTGGACGTACTGGTTACATGCACTGATTTTGATCTTGACATTCTTGGAATGCGGTATAGAAAAGGGAGATTAACATTGTCAAACAGCATGAAGTTTATCACATTTAGTCAAGCGATTATTCTTTCAAAAATCATTCTGAAATAAAAGAAAAAAACAATGCTAAGATATATAGGTTCGTTTATAATTAATGATAATACTGCCTTGAAAATAGAAATGAGAACACTAAAATGCTAACTATTTCTTGATGTAATAATCAATGTAGTAATTACATATCGTGTAAATTCCTTTGTTAATCAATATGTTTTATTTGGCGATCTAAATGTTTTACATGATTTACTGTTGATAACTAAATTCTATGTGTTTTTAAAAGTATGGAAGATTTTTTTAATCTTTGTATACTACTGTGTCCAAAAACTAAGGCCAATTTTCAATTTAAAATTCCCAGGAATTATGGAATTTCAATTTATTTTTTTTATAGGTTGTTGGAACTGTCCTTGATATTCTGTGTGAAATTTGACTCCAATGTATTCATTAGTGTCTGGATTATGCTTGGCTTTGGGGAGTCTTTTTGTCTGAATAAATTGAGAAAAGAACTTTACATTCCATTTTGTTTACGGAAACGTATATAATGTTTCAGAAGGCATTCGGTGAGCATGTCTATATCGGAAAGAAATGTTTAGAAGTGGTATAAACAGTTCATCGAAGGCAGAGAAGGCGTAGAAGACGAAGACCCTTCAGATAGACCATCCATCTCAACCGACGAAGCTCACGTCCAAAATTAAAGATTTGGTGCTTGCAATCCGTCGATTTACAATTAGAGACCTTACTGATGATGTTGGAATTTTAAAAGGATCGGTCAATTCCATTTTGGGCCTCTTTTCATCCTCAGTTCACACTGCATTGATTCTTCATGATTTTTCATCAAAAATGAAACCCATATCGTTCCACAACCACCGTATTCATACCGTGCGACCATTCCCTAAACTCAAAAGACCACTCCGGGGACATTTGAAGAGATTCAACGTGAATCGCTTTGAAGGCCATCCTTGTTGATAAATAAATTAGAAAACTGAAATCTGCTCGGCAAATTTCAACTTACCCTGTGTGAACAGGGATACGTTGCATATACGCGACCCGACCGTCGACTGGACATCAACTGCTTACTATGCTACGTTGGATATCCATCATCATCACCTTCCCAGTAATTTTGTGAGGTTAAATTCCATGGATCGGGCCCACACTCCAGCCTTGGATCGTCGTCTTCTGGTGGATTCGCCACACGAAGTGTTGTTTTTTCCCAGGGAACTTGAACGTATAGAGCAGGGATGGGCAAACTACGGCCCGCGTTCCAACTATGGACAGCCGGAAGGTTTTATCCGGCCATGGATAGAATTTTAATTTGCCAGTCGGAGGTAAATTAAAAGAAATATATATATTTATATATTATATATATCAATCACCTTTTCTACTTTGATTAAATATTTTTTTCTTCCTTTTTTTCAAAGAACTGATGTTTTTACTTTCTATTTTTGTTCCACAAAACATAAATCGACGGAAATGGTAAAGCACAGACCGCTTTCAGTCGGCAAAGTGTTAAAAGCGAAAGTTCTTTGTTAGTTATAGCTGTAGATTGGTGCCAACCAGCGTTATCTCTTTCTCAGGGAGCAGATATATGGGAATCCAATATAGTTGAATTAGACCTCACATCTGGCAGACTGCGCATTTTAAGCTCCAGACAGCGGCTTTTTCTTTTTGGTGCGAGTTCTAATATTATTGATTGTGTATGGAAAGATTGCGAATAGTGCGATAATATAGCATCATTGTGAATAGTGGTGAAATTATTAAAAGCATAGCGTAGCTAGTGCTTGTTTGGGTTATTCGTAAAATATTTCAAAATAAAGTATATATATTATTGGTTAATAATATTATAAATATTATGGTAATAATAAATGGTTATTAATATTAGAAATGTTTTTAAAATTTTAGAAAAATTTATCTTGGCCCGCTAAACTTTTTTTTTCTTTGATTTTTGACCCGATTTTTTGAAAAAAATTTGCCCATCCCTGGTATAGATTCAAGTCATAACTGAAAACACTATCATACATGCCACGTGTTCTTAAGCTGTGTGTTGAAAACACTGCACCAATGCTCGTCTGAGCTCTCGTTGTATATTGAGCAATGTTATTTCTCAAAGTCATGTAGTAAATCTGATCCATTATTTTGCAAAATTTCGTCCGCGCTTGGTACCCATATCAATATTAAAATCACCGGTCAATACTATTTTGTATCACGATTTTTAATTAATATACTGTCCAAGCTTTCGCCAGTGGCGTCAGTAATGTCATTGTCGCTTGATGCTAGTTTTGCATATAAAACGGCTACACGTACTTTTGCTTTAAAGTTTGCAACCAACACGTGAATCGGAATATCTTGATTTGGAAACATTTCAACGCTTTCTACTAAGGGTTTAAGATGGTGTTTGTTGTAAATGGACACACAGCTAGAACTTCGCCGTGAAAGATAACTTACTAAATAATGGTGACAAATTTAAAAAAACTGCTTACCATTCGATAAACAATGTTTACATTTGTCCATTGTTGTATCCATTATTGTATCCATGTTTACATTTGTCCATTGTTGTATCCATTATTGCATCCAGGTTTACTTTTGTCCATTGTTGTATCCATTATTGTATCCATGTTTACATTTTGCCCATTGTTGTATCCATTATTGTATCCATGTTTACATTTGTCCATTGTTGTATCCATTATTGTATCCATGTTTACATTTGTCCATTGTTGTATCCATTTGTCCATTGTTGTATCCATGTTTACATTTGTCCATTGTTGTATCCATTATTGTATCCATGTTTACATTTCTCCATTGTTGTATCCATTATTGTATCCATGTTTACATTTCTCCATTGTTGTATCCATTATTGTATCCATGTTTACATTTGTCCATTGTTGAATCCATGTTTACATTTGTCCATTGTTGTATCCATTATTGTATCCATGTTTACATTTCTCCATTGTTGTATCCATTATTGTATCCATGTTTATATTTGTCCATTGTTGTATCCATTATTGTATCCATGTTTACATTTGTCCATTGTTGTACTTATTTGCTGCACTTTTTGGATTGCGCCACGATCCCCTAGCTAGACAATATCATGTTCACACATGATAAAAAAAGTAGTAAATTACTCCAATTATTAAGTTTATGAAATCAATAAATGTAAAATTAAAAATAAATGTATAATTTAATTTTTACTTTTTATAGGCCAAGTAAATCACATTATTTACAAATTTTTGTTAATATTATTCATGATAATTCCATTAAAACTTATCATCACTCTAGTTTCTAAATTATTAAAATATTAACATATTAATTTTTTTTTTTCCTGATCTTTTACCAAAGCTGGTTTTGATATCGAATTTTAATTTTAATTATAAAAGTGTGGATTCCATCGAATATGCGATGCAAAAAAAATTCAATATATGGCATTTGCATTTCGTATATTAAATGCAAGATACTTCTTCTATTTTTTATATGGTTTCAATATTTTATTTTCTTCGTTGTTTGTTCACCACATAAATAATTTCCAAAAAAGGGCTAAAATTACTTTGAGATTATATACATTATAATATCAAAATTAATATTATATATTCTTTAAAGCATTATATAATCACTAAAAATAATGTTTCTCTGGAGATTTGTGATGAGATATTGTAATAGTACAACATATTAATCTCATTATTAGCATTATATCGCCTACATATCTTAATACATATTTTTTTTTTTTTAATTTTCTCATAAAAGTTGAGTGTTTAAAAGCCAAATGCTTAATTATTAGAAATTAAACTCGTAAATAAAATCACATCATTTTTAATTTTTTTTTTTTTTTTTTTTTGATTGATGAAATTAAACCTCTTATAAGCAAGAAAGAAGATTTTAATGCCTTGATGTTCTTTTTTCTTCTACGATCTTCAACAATTTCTTCTACGATTCTACGATATTTTCAGAGAGAACATTTCCCATAACATTATATTTTTTCAAGACGGCTGTTATTATATTTAAATGCTTAACTCTTTTTGAAAGTTAAAATCAACAATGGTCCATCTATATTTTATATAGTTTCATCAGAATTGCTGTTTTTCAATTCCTTTATTAGCTCACACTCTCCCTATATATATCTTGTTCAAATTTCCAATTGTTCATAAAATACCTTTTATTCATCCACTCAAGTTCAAATACATTTTTTGAACTTGTAGTGAAAGACGCTTGATGTTAATACAGTTTTCCAAAGATTAATTCAGTAATTAAATTTAATTAATTAATTTTAGCTTTTTTTTTTTTTTTTTTTTTTTTTAGATTTAAGTTGTATATATCTACCAGATAGCGCCAGATAAACTTAATAAAACGAACGAAAATTATTTATAAAGGACTTTCTGCAATAGAGTGAAAAAAAGCAGGAATTGACTTTTTTTTTTTTTATATATGTAATACTTGTTCTAATAGCATCACTAATTGAGGTAAACACTGTGCCACGAATGTGAGCTATATATCATATAGCTCAAAAAGTTATAAGTTACATACACTCTCATAAAGTTACAGTTAGTTTGTATACCAAAGAAAAGAATATTATCGTTCTGTTAGAAATATAACTAAGGAATAATGCTAATTAATAACGCACAAAGGGTATTCTGATTTTTTTTTTTTGGTACGTTGCCTTCCATTTAAAAATCTCTCATCTGTGAATTACTCTGATCACCGTGAATTGACAGGGTCATGGTGGTGAGGAACACATTATACATTTCAGTCAATTTATTCTTATCATAAGAAAATTATTATTTTATTGTTTTAATTAACATATGCACATGTAATTTATTAAATAATTAAAAAATCATTTACTTTATTACTACTTTACTCGCCTTTAATTAGAATCCATTAAATACAGATCAATAATAACCGAGCTGACGTCTGAAAATGAAACCTTATACCTGAACATAAAAAAAAAAAATCTCACTTTTTATTTCACTACAATTTTCTACATAAGGCTATTGTTTTCATCGTGAAACCAAATTTTCTGACTGTCCTTATATTTGTCAATATAATAATTCTATATAATATAATAACTTATTTTAGGATACAACTTTTCATGCTCTAAAAACAAACAAAAAATGTTAAAAAATTATCCATGTTAAATTAATTAGCTTTAACTTAGTTGTAGTTAGTTTAATAGATATTTAACTTCATTTTCAATTTAATACATAATGAAACATTCTTTGGAGTATCATTGGTCTTGGGACATTACAGAAGTGAGATCTCACTAATGTGACTGAGATATATGAAAATATAACTCAATTCATATTTGATATTTGATATTTTTGAACTATAAAAAATGTACTTGCACAGCATCTTAGACTTCTTTCATTAGAAACAGAAAACAAAAGTTTATTAAAAAACATGTTAAATATAAAAAAATGTTTTGGGACTGGAAGTTTATATTTTCTATAAAATTACCCATCATTAATGGCCTAATCTAATATTTCATTCATCTGCTATTTTCTTGTGATTTAGAAAAATGTTTATAAAAAATCCTTAAATGATTTTAAAAATTCAGTAAAAGTATAAATTTATTTTCAGAAAATCATGAATAAACTATTACATTGTTGCAATTTATAATTTTATTTTATCAAGAATTACATGTTTGTCATATTAATATGGTGTTTAATCCACGATAGGCATATATTTTTATCGGCTTTATATAACATATATTCCAAAAAAAATATATTCAATGCAATCCTTTTTAAAGCATTTTAAGAAGCAATAGTAAAAGAACACAAAGCGAGAAAACTTCGTAAATAAATCATTTTATTGAATGGTAATATCAGTTATTCAATCATTTTTTAAACAGCATTGAAGAGATCACATAAATTTACATAGATATTTTAAAAAAATTAAATATGTTTTTTACAAAAAAAAAAAGAAGGGTTATCAACCTTGGAAACGAAACAAAAAGACTTCAGAGAATGAAAATTGTTAAAAGCTAATTAATTGAAGATTACTGACGGCACCACTCAAGTATGATCTGTTTTAATTGGCAACACCAAAACGATACCACTTAAAAACCATGACCATATCCAGCACGTAAACCAATGGCTGGTTGTTGTACAAGTACAGCAGGGCGGATTGGTTGTTGTACAACTACAGCTGGGCGGATTGGTTGTTGTACAACTACAGCTGGGCGGATTGGTAGTTGTACAACTACAGCTGGGCGGATTGGTTGTTGTACAACTACAGCTGGGCGGATTGGTTGTTGTACAACTACAGCTGGGCCAACTGGTACATCTCCAGCATAAGGAGCGTTGGAGATAATCTGGACAGCAGCGGGATTTTGATTAGCGGTTCCTGGTTCGTTGGTCAGCACTTGAGCTCTGAATCCGGCATCATCTGCAACATAGTTCACTTGTCTGGCGATACCCCTGTCGTCCGTGAAACCGTAGTTTCCAATAACACCTCCGGCACCATTTCCGGCTTCTTGTCTGTATTGTTGACTGTTTTGGTCCCTGATGGAGTATCCAAACTTATAAGGTTGAGGGGCAGGAACAGGAACGATCTAAAATATATAAGCATTGTTAATAGTGTAAAAGGAAATTTCTATTATTAAAGGAAATTTTAAATATCTCTTTCTGCAGAAAGGAAAAAAAGGCCAATTTAAATATTTTTTCGTTAGTGTTCTTTCTGCTGTAGGGCATTTATTTAATAAACCAATTTTTTTCCTTTTTTTATATAGAAGTAAAATCGTTTTTTTTTTTTTTAGAAACAGATACAAATGTATGATAATCTAAATTAATAAAACATTATAAATTTAAACTAATTAATTCTAACATTTAAATTAGTATAATTTTAAAGGTTACGTTTCGATTTAATTTACTTTTATTTTTCATGATAAAATTGTACTAAAACCTAAATCCCCCTATTAAAAAAAATTAGACACTTTAACAGAATAATATATTTTACTTATTTTAATCGAAATCTAATAAAAAAATATATATAACCTTTCATAACTAATCTATAAATTGTTGCAGTTTTTGTTACTTACTTGTTGGATAATTGAAGCATGGGCCAAAGCAATGGCTGATAATAGAACGAGAAACAACATCTGGAAATAAGGAATTGGGAGTTAAAATATTTTTGAAAGAATAGATTATTCAGATAGGATAAGCTTAAAATATTTTCACTTTTATAACAAAGCATTTGTGCTTCAATAAAAAAATGTTAATTAAATTATTTATGGGATTTTGAAAATCTCGATTTAATTTTTCATCTAATATATTGTTATAAAATACAAATTTAGTAATAAATAAATAAGGACGAAGGAATTCTTTTATGTAAAAATATTCATACATGCTATTTTTAGCTTTCATAAAACTTTGTTCTATTTCCTTTAAATTCAATGCACAAGCACTAATCCGGCTTAATTCATTTTTTATTCATAAATATTAATTTTTATTAAAATACTACAATTATTTTTATGATATTTAAATAACATTTTCACAGAGAACAAAATTCTTTCAATTTTATTAAAACGATTAACTATGTAAAGATATACACAATCCAGTCACATTAATGTGACCACCTGCCAAAAAGCCAGAATATATACTCTTGTATATTCTGACTTTAAGTGGAGAGTGGAATGTGGTATTAAGTGGTATTTAAGGGGTTTTAAGTGGAATTCTTTATCTTCACTCCACTGCAATGTGCTGCCACCTGCCTTTTGTGATTGGTTATTTCACGTTGACGTCGAAAGTAGGTGGTGGTCACATTAATGTGACTGGACTGCGTATATAATAATGGAAATGTATAATGTATAATTTGATATGCATGTATGTATGTATAATTTGAGTGTTTAATGTTTAGATGTATTAATATTGAAATGTATAATATTTTTAATAAATCTAAGATATTCGGCATACATAAGCATTAAAAAGATAGGTGAATATATGCATTTTTACAAGAATAAAAATGCTACTTACAAATAAGCAAGGTTTCTATTGTAAATGTAAACTAAAATAAACAATTTTAGAATAGCAAATTTAAATTTTGATTAAATTATATCCATTTTAAACTATCTTAGGTTTATAAACATATTTTTTTTACAAAATCACTAAGGGAATATCTTTAGTACTTTTAAAAGCTAACTTACCTTAGTATTGGTTTAGTATTCCTTTTTTTTTGAAGAAAATAACTGGAATAAAATCAGTGATATTTGGCTCCTTTATATATGCTTGTAAAAAGTGTTAATTTTACATATATTCCTGGTATAACCTGATGTACTTGTTACATGCACTGATTTTGATCTTGACATTCTTGGAATGCGGTATAGAAAAGGGAGATTAACATTGTCAAACAGCATCAAGATATTCACATTTAGTCAAGCGATTATTCTTTAAAATTTTTCTCAACCAAAAGTAAAAACAATGCTAAGGAATATAATATTCAATCATAATTATTGATAAAACTGACATGAAAACAAAAATGATAACACAGAAATGATAACTATTTTTTCATAAAACACTCAATGTAATTGTAACGTATAATTGAAATTCCTATGCTAATCAAAATGTTTTAGTTGTTATTGGAAATGATTTACATAATTTTCTTCTGATAACTTAAATTCCATGTGTTTTTAAAAACAAGGAAGATTTTGTCTAATTCATTTATATAAAAATTAACAAACCAGTTGCTAAGTGTATTATAATGATTGGAGCAGAAAATTAAAACCGCTTAGAGTTTTTTATTTGAAGTCTTGTTTGATATGTATTGGGAAAATTTTTTATGAAACAAGTAATATAAAAAAAAAAATTTTTTAATGCCAATTCCTACTTTTTTTTTTTTTCACTTATTATTATTATTTAAGTTTATCCACCTATTGGTAGATGCTTGCAACTTAAATCTAAAAAAAATATATAATTAATTAATTACATTTAATTACTGAATTAATATTTGAAAAAAATTGTATTAGCATCCAGTGTCATCCACTACAAGTTAAAAGAAAAATGTATTTGAATTTGAGTGGATGATTAAAAATTTTGAGTGTGGGAGAGTGTGAAATAATAAAAGGAATTGAATAAATTTTAAAATTTTCATTCTACTTCATCTACAATCCATGAAAGGATTCTTAAATCTAATTTTAATTCAGTTGAAAATTGGATTGCATTACAATTCGCAATTTGATCAAAATTATAAAAATAAATATGATGAATATTTATAATATTATTTTAATTATTATTAATCAATTAAAACTATTACTTATTTAACTCGTCATCGATTCTTGTGCTATGTATTTAAAAATTTTTACTTAAATATAAATTTGGAATTTAGTGTAATAAATGATTATGTATGACTTGAACCCATTCCTCCAATTAGATGTGACATAGATGACACAATTATTTGGATCTAACTTACTCGAATCACAGATTACTTACTGGTTGATTTAATTTTAAGCAATTAAATTTTTTTTAAATTTAAGGGGGTAAAAGTTATAAATATAAAATGTTTGTTGATAAAGATATCGTATGCAATAAATATATGTTCAATAAATAAAATTCAATAAATATGAACTCTTTCATTTCTATTATAAAATCTATTGAGAAAAATCTGAAAAAAAATAATCCGCAAATGAAAAATATGTCTGAAATTTTTCCAATTATTGAGTTTATGAAATTATTAATTGTAAAATTAAAAATATATATATTTTAGTTTTATGGGCCACGGAAGTACATTCTTTACACATTTATTAATATCGATTATGACGGAATTTCATTAAAACTTATTCATGACTTTGATATCTGATTTATTAAAATATCCATATCTAAAATTTTTAATTTCTTGCAATTTTTTACAAACGATTGCTTTGATATTAAATTTAAATGGCGCTAATATCACCATTTAATGTGGGATATTGAAAGAAAACTCAATGCATTGCATTTTGCATTTCTTACAATTAAATGTAAGTATTTCTTCTATTTTTATGCATTGGCTTTCTTTTTCTGCAAGTTTTATACAAGTGATTTCTTTTATATTAAATTTTTATTTTAATTATACGAATGCTGACGTCATCGAATATGTAATATTTTAATAAAATTCAATTCATCGCCTTTGCATTTAATACAATTAATTTAAAGTGCTTTTCTATTTTTCTATATTGGCTTAATGGAAAAGATTTTATTCAATTCCTTCTATTAGCTCACACTCTTCCTATATATATCTTGTTCAAATTTTCAATCGTTAATAAAATACTTTTTATTCATCCATTCAAGTTCAAATACATTTTTTTGAGCTTGTAGTGGATGACACTTGATGCTAATACAGTTTTTTCAAATATTAATTCAGTAATTAAATTTAATTAATTAATTTTAATTTTTTTTTTAGATTTAAGTTGTATATATCTACCAATAGATGGCGCCAGAGAAACTTAAAAAAATGAATGAAAGTTATTTATAAAGGACTTTCTGCAACAGAGTGAAAAAAAAGTAGGAATTGACTTTAAAAATATTTCTTTTTATATTACTTGTTTATTATATTATCTCTTTTGCTCGTTTAAAAAAGTTGTATTTCTAAAAAAAAACTGTTAAAATTCCTATCAGATTATGTATATTATATTATTAAAAATTAATATTATATAATATAAAAAATATTACATAATCTCTAAAAATAATGGTTCTCTTGAGTTTTGAGACGTCAGATTGTAATTGTAGATTTCTTATTTAGCAGTGCATTGCCTTATAATCTTAATACATGTATTTTATTAGAATTTAGTTACATAATTTGAGTGTCAAAAGCCTAATTCTTAATTGTCAGCAATAAAATTGCAAATTAAAATACATAGTTCATAAATGATTTTTGGTAAAAGAAATTAAACATTTTATAAACAAGAAGAATTTAGTGCATTGATGTTGATGTTTCTTCAACTAGTTGTTGATGTTTCTTCAACTAGTTGTTGATGTTTCTTCAACTAGTTGTTGATGTTTCTTCAACTAGTTGTTGAAAGTGGCAAATTGTCTATCATTCTTAAATTACAACCATTTGCACTCAGATAATGAAAACGTTTTTATAAATTTCATATTCATTTGTATTCAAATAGTCACCATTAGAATAATATTACATTTTTGGGGCCTGATGGCCGAGTGGTAGCTCTCTGCCCTCGGTACCGCAAGTATCGGGTTCGAATACCGGCGGTGCCGTGGGCATTTGTAGTGGTTCAGAATTTGCTTTAAACAGTAGGTCTTGGTCTAATATGTTCGTAGAACGTTGTGGAGTTAGTGTTGCTCTTTTGGAACTCTGCTGGTTTCACCCATGATGAGTTATCCGAAAAGAATGATTTTATTTCTAAGCATAACATAGATATTATAGGCATTGTTGAGTGCTGCTTCAACAACTAAACTTGAACTGTTTCCATTTTTGTGTTACTGTGAATGCTTTTAGTGATAGTTTTTGTCGCTCTTTACTGTATTGGACTGCTCGTCAACTAATCACCGAGTGGTCGAAGATGGACATAGGATTAAGAAAAAAAGCAATTTAGGTCCCAGTTCGAAATCAACAATGAATCTAAACCAGAAACTTCTGTGAATTTGTTGCTGAGTAAATTAAAAAAATCTTATGCTGTAAAGTAGATAGGCATCAATAAAATGTAAATTATTTGTTTTAAATTATTATATGTTGTAATAAATATATAGCATATTCAGAGTTATTTAGGCATCATCGTATTCAAAGTGAACTCACAAATTTTCGACACTGTTTTTTTAACATAAATACCAACAAAACTTGTAATTTTAATTGATATCAAGTAAAATGTTTGCTGCATTAGTTTTTTTTTTTTTTTTCAAAAAACCAATTATTTTAAAATATTTCATATTTTATAAAGAAATTCATTTGAAGCTTCATAAGTTACAGATTACAGAAAAGCAGTGATTAATAAAAAATTAAAATCTTACATTTTGATCAATAAATTTCTAACCTGGAAATTTCACTAAATTATGTTCAATTAAGTGATGAAAATGTTTCCAATATTTTCGAATTCTACTGAATTGAAAGTTTTATGAATAATTGTGTGAATTCAGTTCTTAAACGTAAGGAATAAGTGAAATCTATTTATACAGGCCTTCATAAAGTTATATGCGACTGTTGTAGACATTCATCATTCATGTTATAGACATTCACAACTTGCTTATTGAAATGCTCATTTTGCTTAAATATTTTCTTTCTAATGCTGCTGGTAAATAGGCCGTGATCTTTTTATGTCATAAAGGCTGCACCGAAGCTACTCACTTTGCACTACCCGGGGCGTGTGTAACTTGAAGATAAGCCACGGACGCGGAGTAACAATGCCCCAGCAATGCTCTACGATCCTATTAGAACCTGGACATACGTTTTAGAGTGGATTCCGAACCACTACAAACACCCATGGCAACGCCGGATTCAAGCCCGATATCTGTGGTACCGATCGCCAGAGCGCTAGCCACTCGGCCATCTGGCCCCATTTTTCTTAAATATAAAATTGGTATTTTTTACAATTTTGCTTTTGATGAAATATTGAAAAAATGTGATCGATTCTCGGGGAAAAAGTAAACATCTAAATATTAAGAGAAATATTTCATACAATATTTACATATTTATCGTAAATTAGAAATTTCTAAACTTTATCAATAGCATGCAGGCAAGATCCCTATTTCCGTAATTTGTAACGCTTTTTAATATTTATCGCCAGATGACCTGAATGGCTGAGTGGCTGGCGCTCGGTACCACGGGTTTCGGGTTCGAGTCCGGCGTTGCCATGGATGTTTGTAGTGGTTCGAATCCACTTTAAAACCGTAGGTCCCGGTCCTAATAGGATGGTAGTGCGTTGTGGGGCCATTGTTACTCCGCGTCCGTGACTTATCTTCAAGTTACAAGCGCCCTCTGGGTAATGCAAAGTGAGTAATGTCTGTGCAACGCTTACCTAAAGGCATCCAAGACCAAGCTGTCTAAGTGTTTGCCAGCTGCATTAGAACAAAAAAAAAAATATTTATCACCAGGAAAATGTCCGTTTTAAAATTGCGCTGTAAAAAAGCAAATGTTATTATTGGAAAAGTTTCTATTACAACGCAAAAAAATTGTTTTAGTTTAATATATTTTTCTCATCAATTTTTACAAATGTAAATTAAAATAATCAATAAAAAAACCATTTATTAAATCTTTTTGCAACTGATTATTACAAATACCGAACCAAATGCTAAACACTTATTTAATTTATGCCATATGAGGCATTTTTAATGAAGGTATACGTTGTTTTTAAACACTGTGCATCCTTGGTATATTAATTAAGGTTAAAATTTTAAGTTTTATATTTCTGATATGTGCCACTTAACTTATAAACTTTTCTACCATAGCAATAGAGAAAATGTCATGTTTTAATTGATACGTTGTCTTCACGCAATATTATATTTTAAAAACGAGAAATATGTTATTTTAAGATTCTGAATACTTTTGACGGCAGTGTTTTTTAATTGTTATGCTCTAATATAAGTTATACTTTGATATTATCAATTCCTTCTATTAGCTCACATGCTCCCTATATATATCTTGTTCGAATTTTCGATCGTTCATAAAATACTTTTTATTCATCCACTCAAGTTAAAATACATCTTTTTTGAACTTGTAGTGGATGACACTGGATGTTAATACAGTTTTTTTCAATATTAATTCATTCATTAAATTTATTTAATTAATTTTAGTTTTTTTTTTTTTTTTTTAGATTTAAGTTGCCTATATCTACCAATAGATGGCTCCAGATAAACTTAAAAAAATGAATGAAAATTATTTATAAAGGACTTTCTGCAATATAGTGAAAAAAAAGTAGGAATTGACTTAAAAATTTTTTTTTATATTACTTGTTATATATTTAACATATATATTACTCGTATTTTATGTAATTAATTTCGATTAAATTAAATATTAAAAGTTAAAAACTGTAAAATCCTAAATTTTCTTATAAATAAAAGTTGCTGAGTTAAACCTAAAGATAATTGATGTTCTAAATTTTAAGGTTAGTATATTAAATTTACATTTAATTGTCTCCTATAGATATAACAATTCATGAAGTTTTAAAATATCACGTCATCCAAATTCGATTCTGGATTTAACGTATATATCCCACTATACAAGTTGACTAAATATGCTTTTAGTAATTGTATTCAATCTTAAACATATTTCTTATGCAGTCGCACATCCCCCAAAAAAGTGTTTTCAATATACAATAAAACACATACAAGGAAATTTTTGGAGTATCAAAATCCTTTTATTGAAAATTGTGTTTGATCAGTAATCCTATTTCACAGAGGAATAAAATTCCAAAGAGCAAAACTATTACAGTCGGTATTAAATTGTGATTAATTTTATGTAACAAAATCATAACAGAAATAAAACACAATCAATTCATAATGATGCAAAATATTTCGTGAACCTTAAATAACATGTTGACTGCAAAAATACTGCGAAATACAGATAGAATTAGAAGCCATAGATTCATACGTCAACTGTGATGTGTACAGTATCTTTACTTGCGGAGACCATAGTACGGGCCATTGAATACTCTTAGAAGTCCATTGTATCCCAAGACATCTCTTTAGCCAAAAGAAGGATAAACATTGTATCTACGATCATAGCTTCTGTATCCGTTACTGAAGCAAGATCTCAGTGGAAAAAAATTTAAAAGATTTATGAACTTTTAAAATATGTCAAATAGATTTTATTCTGGATCCGATTATTATCCGAGATTTATTCTGCAATTTGACCAATTGTGATTTAAGTAATTAAATATAATCTTAAGAATATTTTTTATGCTATCGCACCTCTCAAAAAGTGTTTTCAAAAATACAATGAAACAAACAAAATGAAGATTTTGGAGTATCAAATTCTTTTTATTGAAAGTTATGTTTGGTCATTAATCATATGTCACAGAGGAATCAAATTACAAATAGGAATACTATTATATTCGGTATTACATTTTGAACAATATTAAGTAACAAATTCGAAAAGTAATAAAACACAATTAATTAATAATGATGCAATATGTTTCGTGAACTTTAAATAACAGCTTAACTGCAAAAAGAGCTCAGAAATGCAGGTAGAATTAGAAGCCATATATCCATACGTCAACTGTGATGTGTACAGTATCTTCTACTTGCGGAGTCCATAGTACAGGCCATTGTATCCTCCTAGAATTCCGTTGTATCCTCCTAGAAGTCCATTGTATCCTAGAAGTCCATTGTATCCTCCTAGAAGTCCATTGTAGCCCAAGACACCTCTGTAGCCAAAAAGAAGGATAAACATTGTATCTTTGGTCATAGCTACTGTATCCGTTGCTGAAGCCAGATCTCAGAGGAAAAACGGCTGGGAGACAACGCCATAAGCGACGTTGGACACCACTGGAGCAGCGACAGGGTAGCTGGGTATGAAGGAGGCCTGAGCCACAGCGACGCATGCAAGAAGTGCAAAAACGAACATCTGCAATGGAAAAATAAATTATGTGTAGTTTTGTTCAGCAAATAGTTTAAAAATTGTATATAAAATAACACTTTAAAAATACCAGAAAATTGTATCTGATTGTCAGTGGCTGGACACCTTTTATTCAATTCCTTTTATTAGCTCCCACTTTCCCTATATATATCTTGTTCAAATTTTCAATCGTTCATAAAATACTTTTTATTCATCCACTCAAGTTTAGTGGAGGACACTTGATGTTGATACAGTTTTTCAAATATTAATTCAGTAATTAAATTAAATTAATTAATTATAGTTTTTTACATTTAAGTTGCATATATCTACCAATAGACGCCAGATAAACTTAAAAAATGAAATATTGTGAAATAAAAAAAATAGTAGGAATTGACTTTAAATTTTTTTTTTTATATTACTTGTTTTAAAAAAGAAACAAATTAAAACGCATTTTAGTGAATTAAATTATTAAGAATTTGGAGTTAAAACAATTTCTGTTTCATGTATTATTTTGCCGATTTTTCTTTTAATTTTAAAAAAACCCACTTTTTAAACAGCATAATAATTATTTTATTTATGACATTAACTTTATCAAAATATTTAGCTTCACTTAAATGTATTTTAACCATAGTTAAAGTGTTTCGCTGAAATTGGGAGAAATGCGAAATTTTAGTAATCCTATAACAATATGTTAACAAACCATTTTTCTCTGTTATTGTAATTGGATATTTATTGCATTACATTGTATTGTATTAAACCATAAATGTCAATAATTGCAAGCAACAAAATACATTTTAGGGATTTAGAATTTAAAATCTGTATATATGATTCTTATATTTTTAATGTAAATTAAGTTTTTATTTTATAATATTATTTATAAAGATGCCCAATTGAAATAATGCTGCAAAACACAATAAGTTGATTTTTTGCTGTTCATGAAATTAGCTGCTAAATTAATAAAAAAGGCTTACATTAAAATGCTAAATTTAGTTTTAAAAACGTTTTTTTTAAATTTTTTAAAAAAAAAAATTATAGTAATTTTTATGATTTAATTCAAGAAAATGTGAAATTTAAATATAAATTTAATAATTTTATTCTTTAAAGACAATAATTTTAGTAAAAGGTACTATTCAAAGATACTTACTTTCATGATTGGATTGCTAGTTCTGTATTCGATTAGAACTTAGGAATGGATGTAGATACTGGTTTAAAGTGAATTTCTTACTACTATTTATATGCCTGAAATTTTACAGTTGATTTACTACATAAATATCACATTTAGTTTCAGGTGTCTTGTTTTTCCACATATTTCGAATTGTCGCCATTGTTAAAACGTGATCTTTTTATCAGAGATAATAAAGTTACATATTTCAATAAATTTCATGGTATTTTAGATGTAATTTTGAATGTAATCCATACATTTTACTCAACCGGTTACTTATTTTCCTGTTGTTTTATCTCTAGAAATAAGAATATATTAACCCAGTGATGCATTCTAAATATTCAAGGCTAATAACTAAATCTACCGGGAAGTAACAACTGTAGTGTGAAAACACTTGTTTCAGAATTGTTTGTTGCATTATTCAATAGCAAAAAGAATTTTAGATTTCTTATATAGTCATAATATGATTCAATACGAATATATAAATTTTATACTTCATATCAACAATAATTCATATAATTTTATTTGTTCATCTTTCCAATATGCAACTTACAACATTCTCTGTGTGGAATGGTTGATCTGCAATATGCTAAATATGGTTCAGAACTGTCTTTCATATATGCATGTGAAATAATAACTATAATTATGTATTACTTTCAAAAAATTTCAACTGAAATGATCC
This sequence comes from Caerostris extrusa, assembly GCA_021605095.1. Taxonomy (NCBI): domain Eukaryota; kingdom Metazoa; phylum Arthropoda; class Arachnida; order Araneae; family Araneidae; genus Caerostris; species Caerostris extrusa. The sequence continues at coordinate 55,723 of BPLR01006539.1, forward strand.
ACATCTGTGCTATAACGCTACGTAATTTTCACACAGTCATGCTAAATACCATTAGTAAGCACTAAATACCTTAATTTGGTTAAGTTACATAAATGGTATAAGGCAAAGATAGAATTTCATCCTAACATCTTAATTCAAAATTAACATCATCTTAACATCAAATTCTTCTATTTGCTCACACTCTCCTATATATATCTTGTTCAAATTTTCAATCGTTCATAAAATACATTTTATTCCTATACTCAAGTTCAAATACATTTTTTTAACTTGTTGTGGATGACACTTGATGTTAATACAGTTTTTTCAAATAATAATTCATTCATTAAATTAAATTAATCAATTTTAGTTTTTTTTAGATTTAAGTTGCATGTATCTACCAAAAGATAGCGCCAGATAAACTTAAAAAAATGAAGAAAATTACTTATAAAACTTTCTGCAATATAGTGGGAAAAAAATTAGGAATTGACTTAAAAAAATTTTTTATGTTACTTGTTTATGACATTCGTTTGACTCTATATGACCAAAACAGAATTAATTAATTTTTTTAAATGCAATATTAAAATTTTAATAAATTTCAATGAAAATTAATTTTTCTAATATAGTGTGATTTCTATTTTATACTACTTCTTAATTCACTATTTTTCAAAACAATATATAAATGTAAAATATTGTTTAGTTTTTAAAATATTATTTTGTTGGACATAATTTTACAAAATTTTTACATATTTTAGCAAAATATGTAGCAAATCAATATGACATCGATCAACAGGCTAATAATTTTAAACGGATTGTTCTTAGTGAATATGGTATATTGCAATCCTTTAGCAGTGTATATTAACCATAATTAGAATGTGTATTTAATTAAAACTGAACCTACTAACTGGGCCTCACTAAATATTTTCCTTATTATCCCAATGTATCAAAATTAATTCCCATTTCTCTTAAATATTGCAGATCGACAATTAAAGGTTAGAGATGATATTTTTCCCGCTATTGTTTATTTAATATCAAATATACTTAGTATAATAATATGATTATTGAGTTGAAACTAATCCTCAATGTCCTGCAGTGTGGGACGGACATCCCATGAGTGATCTACTCATGGATAGGAGCAGCTTCTGTTGTGATGGAGCACACGTAGGTAGAAGTCTGACTTTTTGCTCCGTGACGCTCTTACAGTCATGTGAGACCGGGATCTACAGTTTAAAGTGGATTCCGAACCACTAAAAACAAACATAGCAACGCCGGGACTAGAACCGGAAACCTGTGGTAGCGAGCGTCAGAGCGCTAGCCGCTCGACCATTCAGGTTCATAATAGTATTATACATTATTTTACTATAATATAGTATGTATATTACTAGATGAATATCAATAAAAGTAAAGTGATATTATATTATTAGGTCAAATAATTTTATTGTTTTCTACTATGAAAAATATTTTTCTTATCAGTGCTATTTTTCACGACAAAAAACATTTAATTTGTGTTATAGTTTTATCAATTTTGAAAGTTTAATTTATATTTCCAAATCTGAGATAATATATTTTAATTTCGATAACAATTTATTGCAATTTGATGAGAAAACAATTGTTATTTTTTGTAAAAAAATTATGCCTTCCGTTTGTAAATGCATAATTGCATTTTTTATTAATCACTCAGATTTTTCACTTTAATTTATATAATTAATTTTGAATACATCGCATTACTTTTCTTTAAAGCATATTTAAACGACGACATTCCTGCCAGGGTGCAAACAATTTTCATGTACTATAAGTGAATTATTTGGAATAGATGCGATTTTACATTTTTGGAAAGGATATGAATGAAAGAATTCTTTTTTCGTAGTTTGTTAAAATTATTTATTTTGTCAATGATTATTTGCTTATGATTTTTAAAGCACTGAAAATGACTAAAACTATACTTAACAACGTATGTCAATAACATATTGGGTTCTAAACTTTAAATTACAAACTCGTAATTAGTCATTCTCAATTTCATTATAGTCTCATGTTTGGTTTCATAATACCCATTATGAAATAATATAATATAATTATTTCATATATATAATATAATTATATATTATATATATAATATAATTATTTTAATAATAACGTGTAGTATCATAATTTATTATTGGTTTCATAAAAATATATATTATAATGTGTATGTGTATTATTTTGCAATTTATTGAATGCTAGGTTTTCCTTTATCAAATATTTCGAAACGGAAATGCCTGTTATACAATGAGTTAAGTAATTGTGTGAGCCCAACAAGTGAAGCTGAACTAAAATCTTTTGTGTGTTTGTCCTCAATCTAAAGCAAATACGTATAAATAAGATGAAAAATTTGTGTTGGTTTGTAATGCCGAAAATTTGAGCTGAGGTAATTTTACTGTTTAGGTTTCTGCTACACATTCATACAGATCGAACAATCAGAGTTATTTACAATTACATATACGAGTAAATACGTATGTGAGTCCGTCCATACGTATGTACGTATGTACGTGCGTCCGTCCATATGTATGTGCGGGAGTCAGTTCGTACGTACGTATGAGCGTCCATCGGTACATGCTTGCGTTTTATGCAATCGCACCTCTCAAAAAAAAGTGTTTTCAAAAATACAATGAAACAAATAAAAAGCAGTTTTTGGAGTATCAAATTATTTTTATTGAAAGTTATGTTTGATCAGTAATCATATGTCACAGAGGAATCAAATTGCAAATAGGAATACTTATTATATTGGGTATTACATTGTGAATAATATTAAGTAACAAAATCGAAAAAAAGGAATAAAAAACACAATTAATTGATAACGATGCAATATGTTTCGTGAACTTTAAATAACATATTGGCTTAAAAAAAAGCTAAGAAATACAGATAGAATTAGAAGCCATAGATCCATACATCAACTGTGTTGTGTTCGATATCTTCTACTTGCGGAGTCCATAGTACAGGCCATTGTATCCTCCTAGAAGTCCATTGTATCCCAAGACACCTCCGTAGCCAAAAGAAGGATAAACATTGAATCTGTGGTCATAGACACTATATTCATTACTGAAGGCTGATCGTACTTAATCGCATTTAAGTAAATTATTTTCAAAGTAAATAGTTAAAAAGATCTAAATTTACTCATGAATAAAAAGCTATTAAATTCTATTTAAAAACAATTGATATGACAGGATAAATATTGCAGTAGCAAGTAATTCTATGTGATAATCTCCAATGGGAATACAGATTTATGCAGCTTTAGAAAATTTTGCTTTTAGTTTAAAAATATCGAGTACTAAACTAGATTATTGATTTAACGCATTTGTTTCAAATTCCAAATGAATAATGGTACTAAAAATACACTTATTTCAAAATTAAAAATATTTTTGATGTTCTCTAATTTAAAAAAAAATGATTTCAATAAGACAATGTCATTCACAATAGGAAATTTTGGAATATCAAATTTGCTTTATTGACAATTACATTCGATCAGTAATAATTTTTTGCAAACAATCTAATAAATTACAAAGAGGACAACTATTGACTGCAAAAAATATAGCATATACAGAAGCCATAGATCCATACATCAACTGTGATGTGTACAGTATCTTCTACTTGCGGAGTCCATAGTACGCGCCATTGAATAGTCCATTGTATCCCAACACACCTCCGTAGCCAAGAGGAAAAGCATTGAATCTTCGATCATAGATACCAAGTCCGTTATTGAAGCCCAATCCTGCTGGGTAAAGTCCTGGAGCAACGACACCATAGGGGTAAGGCACGTTGGAGACCAGAGGAAGGTTGGACACCAGTGGAGCAGCGACAGGGTAGTTGGGTAAAAAGGAGGCCTGGGACAGAGCAAAGCATGCTAGGAGTGCGAAAACAAACATCTGCAATACAAAAAAAAATAATTACTTATATGCAATTTTGGGCAACAAATAGTGTGCTGTGGTATATAAAATAATACTTTTTGAAAAAGAATCCCAGATAGTTTTATTTGATTTTTAGTGGCGCTATGCTGTTTATTCAATTCCTTCCATTAGATCACACACACTTTTTATTCATCCACTCAAGTTCAACTACATTTTTTTGAACTTGTAATGAATGACACTTGTTTGTTAATGCAGTTTTTTCAAATATTAATTCATTAATTAAATTTAATTAATTAATTTTAATTTTTTTTTAGATTTAAGTTGCATGTAACTAATAATAGATGGCGCCAGATGTAAGAGGAAAATTTCAACTTTATTTGTAAAGGACTTTTCTGCAATACAGTGAAAAAAACTAGGAATTGACTTAAATTTTTTTTTTTATATTACTTATATGCAATTTTGGGCAACAAATAGTTTGCTGTGGTATATAAAATAATACTTTTTGAAAGAATTATTTTATATTTTGAAAGAATTATTTTTATTTATCTGATTTTTAGTGGCACTATGCAGTTTATTTTAGAAGGAAGAAGCAAATTAAAAAAGCGTTTTAGAGAATTAAATTATTAAAAATTAGAAGCTTAAAGGCTTTTTAAACATTTATTTTATTATTTATTAATTTTTATAAATTTATTTAAATTTATAAAACCCGCTTTTAAAAACATTATAATATCATATATTTCTTTTTTATGATATTAACTTTATCAAAATATTTAAATTTACTTAAACATATTTTAGAAATAGTTAATGTGTTTTATTCATATTAAGAGGAATGCGAAAATTCTGTTAGACTTACGTAATGTAATAAAAATTATTATTTTGGAAAAAAATTATTTTTTCACTCCACTATCTGTAATAAGTTATTTTTTTTTTTTTATTATTATGCATTGGAAACTGTAATATTCCTATAGCAACATGTTTACACACAACTATTTTTTGTTATTTTAATTAAAAATTATTTGTAACATATATTAAACTACAAAAATCAATAATTGCATGACAGATGTAATTTTTTTTTAGTGAATTGAAATTTAAAAACTGCATATATGACATTTATATTTTTAACTTGAATTAAGTTTTATATATTATTTAAAAAAATAAATATTTAGAATGTTTAATGCAAATAATGCTGCGAAACACAATAAGTTTTTTTTTTTTTTTCGGTTCATAATATTAGTAGTCAATTTTTAAAAAAAAATACTTACATAAAAATGTTAAATTTAGTTTTTTAAAACAAGTTTAATTTATTTTTTTTTTAAATTTTCAATGAAAGCCTTTATAGTAATTCTGTGATTTTTAAGGGGGGATGTGAAATTTAAACATAAATTTAATGATTTAAAAAAAAGGAATAGTAAAAATAGTTTTAGTAAAAATTACTATTAAAAATACTTACTTTCATGATTGGATTGCTAGTTCTGTATTCGCTTAGAAGTTAAGAAAACAAGTAGATACTGATTTAAAGTGCTTTTTTACTACTATTTATACGTTTGAAATTTTTGCAGTTGATTTACTGCATGAATATTGAATTTAGTTTCAGGTGTCTTGTTTTTCTACATATTTCGAATTATCACCATTGTTAAAACGTGATCCTTTTATCCACAGATAATAAAACGGCCTATTTCAATAAATTTCATGGTGTTCTAGATGTAATTTTGAATGTAATCTTTATGCAGCAATTTGACTCAACCAGTTACGTTTTACCAGTTGTTTTTATCGCGAGAAGGAAGAATGTATTAACCCAGTGATGCATTCTAAATATTCAAGGTTAATAATTAAAACCGACTGGATAGTAGCAACTGAAGTGTGAAAACACTTGTTTCGGAACTGTTTGTTGCACAATTCAATAGGAAAATTATAGTTTAAAAAAAAACTAAAAAACACGCTTTTAGAGTTAATCAACTAAAAAGTAAAAAATAATTGTTATCATAAGAATAAAATTACTGACGAGAAAATGAATGTCACTGCTCTAAAAGCGTGGGGTGCTCGATATCAATCGTAAAATAATTTAGAACAGTGACATTAATTTTCTCATCAGTAATTTTATTCTTATGATAACAATTATTTTTCACTTTTTAGTTTGATTAACTCTAAAAGCGTGTTTTTTAAACTATAATTTATTTTTTACTTTTTCGTTTGATTAACTCTAAAAGCATGTTTTTAGTGTTTTTAAACTATAATATTTAAATGAGGTCCCGGTACGGAGGACTGGAACTATAGTTCTTACAATAATTTAATTGTGAGAAAAACAAAGGTTAAATGCGAATATGTCGAGCCAGCCAAGATTCGAACTGGAAATCTCATGATACGTAGTCAGTCGCGTTATCCGTTGCGCCACTTTACCACGTCGATTTAAATGTCTTATGTACTTTCATTCTACAAGGTTTAAATTGCTCTTCATAAGTTAAAATAAAATCACTCATCCTGGCGATCTTAATCATGATGAGATAATAAATTTATCAAAATATTTTATTATCTGCTGTCCTTGATAAGTCTACAACGTTTAAATTAAAGGCTTAAAGTAGGGCAAAAATTGACCCCAAAGAGTCAGTTACAAACAAACATACATGTGAAACTAATAAAAGCATATTAAAAATTTAGATTTCTTATATAACAGTCATATTATGATTCAATACAAAAATAAAAATTTTATAAAATGATATTATATAATCATATATCCTCCTCATCATCATCAATTATATGATTATATTAATAATGATGATGATGATATGTTATTATATATGATGACATTATATTATGATGATGTTGATATGATTATAATGAATGTTATGATTTCTTATATATCAGTCATAATGATTCTATACGAAAATATAAATTTTATAAAATTATATTAATTAATAGTGAAAACAAGTATTTGTTCATCTTTCCAATATGCAACTTCTAACATGTGCTATAGTATGGTTGATCTGCATTATATTGTATGTGGTTCAGGACTATTTTTAATAGAGGTCTGTGGATCGATAACTATAATTATACGTATGTATTAACTTCTAAAAACATTTTCAATTGGAATAGTCCACTTTTGAGAAATATATGTACGAAATTTAGACACAGACATGTTCAGTACCATCAAGCATACTCTCAATATTTGCTTGATTAAGTTAAGTTACATAATTTATACAAAGCAAGGGTATTATTTATAAAGGATATAATTTTTTTCCTGAATATCGCAATATTCAGGAAAATATCGAATATCAGGAATATCGAATAATTATGACTATTGTTTGACACTGTATGACCAAGATATTTAATGAATTTTTCAACTCCTTCTATTAGCTCACACTCTCCCTATATATATCTTGTTCAAATTTTCAATCGTTAATAAAATACTTTTTTTATTCATCCACTCAAGTTGAAATACATTTTTTAAACTTTTAGTGGATGACACTTGATGTTAATACAGTTTTTGCAAATAGTAATTAAATCAAAATCAAAAATTAATTAAATTTAATTAATTCATTTTAGTTTTTTTTATATTTAACTTGCATATATCGACTAATAGATGGCGCCAGATAAACTTAAAAAAAATGAATGCTAATTATTTATAAAGGACTTTTCTGCAATATAAGGGAAAAAAAAAGTAGGAATTGACTTAAAATTTTTTTTATATTACTTGTTTTTAAAATTGTAATACATTTTAATGAAAATTATTTTTTTCATATAATGTAATTTCAATTTATATTACTTCTTTATTTATTTTTTTAAACAATATATAAATGTCAAATAGTGTTTAGTTCGTAAACTATTATTATAAACTATTAGACATAATTTTATAAAATTATTTTTATACATTTTAGCAAAATATATAGCAAATCAATATGACGCCGATCAACAGGATAATGGTTTTGAATGAATGTGAATCTTATTGAACATGACATAGGCTTGTGGTACAATAATTATAATTATAATGTGAATATAGTTAAAATTGAACCTACTATATCTTTTTGTTGGGACTCACTAAATTTTTTCCTTATTATTCTCATTAAACCATGCATCTAAATTAAATTTTACCTCTTAAATTTTGTGGATTTACAAATTAAGATTAGAAATGTTTTTTTTTTCCACTATTGTTTATGTAACAGTTAGTTGTATAATAGTAATTTGTAGTTAGTATAGTTATAGATTAAGGTATAATAATTTTTTTGTGTGTGAAATAGTTTATTCATTTAAATTTTTTTAGCAGGGAATTTATTATAGAAATTATGAGGATATGCTGACATCTATGCAGAATGAATAAAAGAATTCTTTTTTTGTTCATAGTTTGTAAAAATTATTCATTTTGTCAACGACTATTTACTTACGGCATGATTGAAACTATACTAACAAAGTATGGCCATAACATTTTCAGATCCAAATTTTAAATTGCAAGCTCGTAATTAGTCATTCTTAATTTCCTTATAGTCAGTTGTTTGGGTTCATAATGTATATTATTATAATTTATTATTGTTTTCATAATATATATATTATGATGTGTTTGCTTATTGTTCTGAAATTTATTGAGTATTAGGCTTTGCTTTCCAAATCTTTCGTTGAGATAATTTTACTGTTCTTTTTTCTGCAACATATCCGTACATATAACCGAATCAGATTTACTTATGAAATCCCTTATACAAAGTGTTTACAAATTTAACAAGTAATATATAAAAAAAAATTAAGTCAAGCGTCATTCACTACAAGTTAAAAAAAAATATATATGAACTCGAGTGGATGAATGAAAAGTATTTTATTAACGATTGAAAATTTGAACACGATATATATAGGGAGAGTGTGAGCTAATAGAAGGAATTGAACAAGCATTAATGCTTTTAGAAAAATAATCTCAAATTTTGAGTAAAATATTCGAATCATTCTGCCAAAAGTGTACAATTTCCAAGAGAAAATTTCCTATAATTTTTATTTTTTAGCACAGTTGTCATTACAATTAATTTATCACTTTTAAAAGTTAAAATCATCAATGATCCATCTACTTTTATTTAGTTTCTTCAGAATGTCCAGTTTTCTAGTAGAATGATTTGTGGGGAGGAAGGCTGTGCCACGAAGTTAAGCTGTATGTTACAGTTTCTTTAAATACCAAGGCAAAGCTTTCTATCCTTCAGTTAGTGATATAACTAAGGAACAAGGTAATTAATAATGCAGAAGGAATTTATAAAAATTAAATAACAAATTTTAAAAAAATTTCTTTTAAAAAAATAATAATAAGCTAAAAAATATGTTGAAAAATGTGAAAATATATTTATTTATGTCAATTAAAACAATTATTATTCATTTTTTTAAACCTTATCTTCTATTTAAAAATCTCACAACTGAGATTTACACTCATCAACTGAATTGTCAAGGTCAGGAAGGTGAGGAGCTAACTTTACATATGAATGAAAATATTTATATTTCGAAAAAAAAAATTATTATTATTATTTTAATTAGCATCTGTACATATAATTCATAAATAATATACAAGGATTTATTTTATTGATAATTTACTCTCTTTTAACTAGCATTCATGGAGTTAAAGATCACCAATAACCGAGCTGAATTCTGAAAACGAAACCTTATATACCCGAAAATAAAAATCAAATTCTCGGTTTTGATTTTAATACAATATAAAAAAGAGGCTATTTTTAACATATCATAATGAAATCAAACTTTCTGATTGTGCTGTTATATGTTAAATTAATAAATCTATATAATGTTTTCTTCAAGCAGTTTATAATTCATAGTTGAGCAGTACTTTCCATGCTTTAAAAACAAGTTAAGGATTGATAAAAAAATTATATAAAAAAATTAATTAGCTTAGTTGCAGTTAGATCCATAAATATTTAACTTTATGTTTCAATTTAATAAATAATCAAACATTCGTTAGAGTATCGTTGGTCTTGGGACATGACACGGAATTGAGATTTCACTACTTGACTGAGATATAAGGATATATATATATATATAATAACTATAAAAAAACACAGTATGTTAGACTTCTTTCATTAGAAATAGAAAAAGTTTATCACAAAATATTCATGCTAAATATAAAAAATGGTTTATGGAATGGAATTGTACACTTTCTATACAATTGCCGAATAATAATGGTCCAATCTCATTGTTCATGCATATGCTATTTTCTAGTGAATTAATAAACTAATAATAAAGATCTTTAATGTTATTTTAGAGTTCAGTAAAAAACTTTAGTTACTTTCATGAAATCTTGAATAAGCTATTAAAACTGTTAGAATATATAATTTTAATTTATTAAATTTTATATGCTGGTTATATTAATATGATGTTTAATTCACGATAAGAAAATATTTTGAAAAGGATATCAGCTTTAATATAACAAATATTACAAAAAAAAAAAAATTTCAATTGAATAATTTGTACAACAATTTAAGAAAAATAGTCAGAGAACACAAAGCGTGAGAAATTCGTAAAGAAATCATTTTATTGAATGGTAACATCAGTTATTCAAGCAATTGAAAAAAACAACATTAAAAGCTTCATAAAAATTTACAAAAATAATTTAAAAAAAAAAATAAATGTGATTCTTGACAAAAAAGAAAAGTTGTCAATCTTGGAAGGAAATAGAAAGACTTCAGAAAAGCAATGTTTAGAAGTTAAAAGTTATAAAAGTTATCTAATTGAAGATTATGTCAACTGACGGCACCACTCATCTTTGAACTGTTGTAATTAGAAAGACCAAAGCGATTTCTAAAAATGGTGGCCATATCCAGGACGTAATCCAACGACTGGTTGTTGTACAACTACAGCTGGGAGGACTGGTACAACAGCTGGGCGAACTGGTACAACAGCTGGGCGAACTGGTACAACAGCTGGGCCAACTGGTACACCTCCGGCATAAGGAGCGTTAGAGATAATCTGGACAGCAGCGGGATTTTGATTGGCGGTTCCTGGTTCGTTGGTCAGCACTTGAGCTCTGAATCCGGCATCGTCTGCAACGTAGTTTACTCGTCTGGCGATACCCCTGTCGTCAGTGAAACCATAGTTTCCAATAACACCTCCGACACCGTTTCCGGCTTCTTGTCTGTATTGTTGACTGTTTTGGTCCTTGATGGAGTATCCAAACTTATAAGGTTGGGGGCATGGACAGGAACAGGAACGATCTAAAATACATAAGCATTGTTAATGTTGTGAAAGCAAATTTCTTTTATTAGAGGAAATTTTAATCATCCTTTAGTTCAGAAAGGAAATAAAAGTATGAAGTTCAAAGAAAGGGACAATAATCAATTAATTTTAGTAGTAAATTATTTTAGTTATGATGATTATCCAGTCGAATGTGTGCAAACGACATTAAACCACGATATAATCTGTTTCCACTGAGCCTACCTTGCTTTAAATACTAAGTCAAAAACAAGTGATATTGTTTTTGCTTTAAAATGATACTTGTTTGCAGGAAATATTCGTTGAATAATATATTGAAGAAATAAAATAAAAAGGGAAATTTAAATATTTTTCGTTAATGTTCTTTCTGCAGTAGACATTTATTAATAAATTTTTATTCTTTTTTAATTCCTTCTATTAGCTCACGCTCTCCCTATGTATATCTTGTTCAAATTTCCAATCGTTAATAAAATACTTTTTATTCATCCACTCAAGTTCAAATACATTTTTTTTTTTTGTGGATGACACTTGATGTTAATACAGTTTTTCAAAGATTAATTCATTAATTAAATGTAAATAATTAATTTTAATTTTTTTTTAGATTTAAGTTACATATATCTACCAATAGATGGCGCCAGATAAACTTAAAAAATGAATGAAAATTATTTATAAAGGACTTTCTGCAATATAGTGAAAAAAATAAGAATTGAATTTGAATTTTTATATTTTTTTTTTTTTATATTATAAATGCCTTGATTTGATTTATGGTAGGAAAATAAAATTTTTTCTTGTTTTTAGAAGTAAAAACTTAGACAGAAAAAATGTGTGATAATATAAATTACTAAAACACTATAAATTTAAATAATATCTTTGCAAATTCATTAGTATATTATACAAGGTTAACTTTTGATTTAATTTATTTCTATTTTCAAAGATAAAATTATATTAAAAACCTTTCCAAGAAAGAAAAATTAGAAACTTTAGCAGAATAATAAAATATATATATATTATTTAATCGAAATTGAATAAAAAATCTAAAATCTTACATAACTATTTTATAATTTGTTGCAGTTTTATTACTTACTTGTGGAATAATTGAAGCTTGAGCCAAAGCAATGGCTGATAATAGAACGAGGAACAACATCTGGAAAATAAAGGATTTGTCAGTAAAAATATTTTTAAAAGAAGTATAGTATTGAGATAAAAAAATCTTAAAATGTATTCATTTTTTATAACTGTTTTTTATATTGTTGTTTTTTATAATTGCTTATATTTTTATTATTATTTTTATAAAGTTTGTGCTTTAATAAAAAATTCTAATTAATATATTTCTGGGTTGTTCAAAATCTGGATTTAGTTTTTCGTCAATTTTATAGATATAAATTATAAATTTTTTATAACGAAAAAAAATAATAGATGAAGGGATTTTTGTATGTAAAAACATTCATATATGTTATTAAAACTATGTTCCATCTTCTTTAAATTCGTTAAATAAAGATCTTACAAAATTCATATTTTGCTGGAAGAATATTCATTTGATATTCATTTTGATAAAAAAAAGTATAATAATTTGTATGATATTTAAATAATTTTTGACGGGAAATAAATTCTTTTTGTATTTTATTAAAACTAATTAACTATATAAAGACAGTATACTTTGAAGGTTTATTAAACTGCATATTATTTTTAATAAAGATATTCAAAAAGTATAAGCATTAAAAATAAAGTTAAATATATGTATTTTTCACACAGATAACGGCAATATTTACAAATAATCAAGGTTGTTATTTCCAATGTAAACTAAAATAAGCAATTTTTAGAATAGTGAATTAAAATTTTGTTTAACAATATATCCAATTTAAAATATCTTGGTCATTTAAACATTCTTTTTTTCACAAAATCAATAAGGGTATATCTTTAGTACTGTAAAAAACCTAACATACCTTAGTATCGGTTGGTATTCGTTTTTACGAATGAAATAACTGGAATGAAATCAGTGATATTTGGCTGCTTTATATGCTTGTGGAAAGTGTTAATTTTGCATATATTCATGGTATAACTTGACGTATTCGTTACATACACTGATTTTGATCTTGACATTTTTGGAATTCAGAAAAGAAAAAGAGAGATTAGCATTGTCAAACAGCGTGAAGTTTATCACATTTAGTCAAGCGATTATTCTTTAAAAAACGTTTCTGAACTAAAAATAAAAAAAAAAATTCTAAGGGAATATAAAGTCCATTTCTAAATAATGATTAAACTACCAAGAAAACAAAAATTAAAACAATAAAATGCTATTTTTGATAAAATAATCAACGTAATAATAATAGATCTTTTATTTGGATTTATTGATTGATTATCTATTGCCTTTATTGATTATTTATCAAAAATTCTTATGCTAATCAATAAATGAATATGCAATCAGTTGTTTATCTAAATGTTTTACATAATTTATTTATTTTTGTAACAAAAATTCCACGTGTTTCTAATAGCATGGAAGATTTTTGATTTAATGTATGTATATAAGGAAGTACCGAACCAATACCTAAGTTGATAAGTTGATTATAAGGCTTGGAGCAGAAAAAAGAAAAAGAGTTCGTTTAGAGCTCTCCATTTCAAGTCATGTAATTGGAGAATCTTTTAAAAACGAATTTTAAAAGTTTATTCAAATTTGATTCTCCTCTACAATCCAAGAAATGTTTCTTAAATAGTAATTTGAATTCAGTTTAAAATTGGATTGCATTTCAATTCGAAATTTAATCAAAATTAAACTAAAAAAATGTAATTAATAATTATAATATTATTCTAAATAATAATTATATATTTTAAATATTAATAATCAATTAAAAATTTTTCTTATTAGCGCTTCTTGTACTATGTATTTCAAAATTTTTACATAAACCTAATTTTGGAATTTAAGTGTAATTTATGATTCTGTATGTCTTGAACTTTGATATGTAATGGGAAAATCTTTTAAAGCAATTTTAAAAATTTCATTCACACTTGATTCTCATCTGCAATCCAAGAAATGTTTCTTAAGTAGTAATTTGAATTCAGTTTAAAATTTGATTGCATTTCAATTTCGAACTTAACTAAAATTAAAATAAAAAGTATAATGAATAATTATAATTTTATTTTAAATATTAAAAATCAATTAAAATTTTACTTATTTAACTTGATAGCACTTCTTATGCTATGTGTTTCAAAATTTTACTTAAACATAATTTTGGAATTCAGTGTAATAAATGATTATGTATGTCTTGAACCCATTCCATCACGAAGTTTAGATAATAGGTGATATGCCTATCTGGGTCTAAAGCATTCGGATCACAGATAACTTTATAATTGATTTAATTATCAGCAATTAAATGTTTTTTTAATTTTATGGGACAAAAAGTCATAAATATAATATGTTTGGCAGACTTCACTAAAAATATCATCAGTAAAATCTTCATATTAATAAAGATATATAAAGTGATAATAATAAAAAAATTCATTAAATATGAAAGAAAAAGTGAAATTTTTAATAAAATGGCCATATATACAATATTTCATATTTGATAAATATATCGTATGCCAGAAATATTCAATAAATATGAACTTCTTTTATATTTATTGTAAATTTTTTGACAAAAATCCGATAAATAACAATCCACAAAAGAAAAAAAAAATGCATGAAATTATTCAAGTGTATGAAAAAAATAATTTATGTAAAATTATTATTTTAGTGTATGAAATTAGTAAATGTAAAATCAATATAAATTTATCATTTAATATTAAGTTTTTAGCTCACGTGAAGCACTTTCGTTAAAATTTGTTCGTTGAATTAATATCTAAAAATTTAAATTTCTTACAGTTTTTAAAAAACAATTGCTTTGATATTAAATTTTAATTGTAATTATACGGTTGTTGATATCATTTAATATGTGATATTTAAAAAAAAATCAATACATTGCATTTGTACTTCGTACAATTAAATGTAAAAAATATTTCTTCTATTTTTATACATTAGCTTCCTTGTATAGCAATGTTTTGATTTATTATATTTTTCTTTGTCATTTCACACAAGAAGAATTTAAAAAAAAAAACTTTTAAAAAAAGTGAGTTTGGTGAAGTGAGTTGTTAAAAAGTTAAAAAAAAAAAAAAATTTTAAATTGTAAAAGTTTGGTGAAGGGAGATTGTAATGACAGAATATAAATAAGTCATTATCAGCATTGCATTGCCTTAAATAATTGACGTATTTAAATACAAATAGAGTTTTAGTGTTCCAAGGCCAAATGCTTAATTATTAGCAATAAAATTACAAATCAAAACACATCGTTTTTAAATAATTTTCTGAAAAAGAAATTAAATATTTTATAAACAAGAGTATCGCAAGGAAAATGTAATGCATTGATGTTCTGTTTCTTTTTCTGATCAAAATGACTCCATTCATTTAAGAATCAGTTGCCTAACATTCTTAAATTACATTTACTTATTCCATTTACATTCAGATAACTAGAAAACTGTTTGAACTTTCCATTCATTTGTATTTAAATAATCATTATTAGACAAATATTAAATTAAATTGCATGACTGTTTTGATTAATATACTTGAATTTTCAAAATGTTAATTTACCAGACAAATAATTTTCAATCGTTATTATCAAAAACCACTTATAATTATATAATTTTATATATGAGTATAACTTTGTAAAATTTTCGTTAAAAGTTTTTGGCGTATTTAAATGCGATTAGCTCTTTCAATTCTATCGATTGTGTAAGAGAAAATGAGGCCATTTTGTAAAATTCAAAATAGAAATTAGCTCTAAATTTGTTTAAATAAGATTAAAAATTAATAATAAGGTTGAAATAAAATTTTCAAGAGCATAATTAATTAATTTTAATAAGCCTTACTTCATAATATATTTTTTTTGGTTTAGATGTAGAAGCATTTAAATAAGCTTTTTCAAAATATTCATGAACTGGATATGTCAATGATTTTCTGTTTGAGAATTCGAATTCGAGAAACTGGAATTTTTCATGATAAGAAATGATTGAAGGTTTTGAATCACACAAAATGAACTAAATTAGAAATACATAGTTGGAATCACCAGCAAAAGTTGGTATCGTTTTTAAGTGCAACAATTTGAACTATACAAAATGTATTGTGGAAGTTATAACTTCGTTCTCATCTTGTTCTTGTTGTTCCAGAACTATAAAAAATTCTGATAACCTCAAAACATTGCACTAGATAAATCATATTATTTATTAACATCAACTGAGTAAAAATTAATTATCTGTTTTTCCCGACAAAAGATTGCGCTGGATAAATCTGATTATTTATTTACATCAAATGAGTAAGAAACTTAATTTTCTGTTTTCCCGAGGAAATTTGTTTTCATCTGAGCACATATGTCAAAAGCAAAAACACATGAGCATTATGCACAGAATATCAACATATTTGCAAAAGGTCCCACCTTATAAATCAATATTGGTGCCTTGTGAGTCATGCTCACCTTCCATGATGGAACTCAAATCAAATGTTGAAAATGAGATTAAAAAAAGATAAACATTATTTTATTAATAAGAATAATATCAGGTTTAGAGAAAGGCATTTGAGTCCCTCTACCAAAAGTGTACATTTTCAGAGATAATTAATAATGCACAATGAATTCATTAAAATTAAATACAAAAAAAAAAAATAAACATTTTCTTCTTATACAATAATATTAAACTCAACGATATGTAAAAAAAAAAAAAAAAAAAAAACTTGAAAATATATTTTAAGTATGTTAGTTAAAAAATATTATTCTATTTTTTTTGGTACATTGTCTTCCATTTATAAACCTCACAACTGTGATTTACAGTCATCACTGGGAATTGAAAAGGTCACGGAGAAGAGGAACTAACTCTACAAAGTATGAGCCTAAGTATTCATAATTCAAGGAAAGTTATTATTATTGTTTTAATTAACATCTGTACATATAATTTATAAATAATATTGAAAAAGTTTATTTTTAGTATTCATGGAGTTGAAGGTCAACAATAACCCATTGAACTCCGAGCTCGAAACCTTATACCTGAACATAAAAAAAAAAAAAAAAAAAAAATTGATTTCACTACAATATATCACAGTGGCTATTTTTAGCATATGCTAATGAAACCAAATTCTCTAATTAGGATGTTATTTGTTAATTTAATAAAGCTGTATAATGTTTGGCTAATGCAGGCGATAATTTATTTTAGGATACATATTTCCATGTTATAAAAACAAATTAATGTTAAAAAAAAGAATCCATGCCAAATTAATTAGGTTTTAATTTAGCTATAGATCAATAAATATTTAACTTTTTTCAATTTAGTAAATAACCAAGCATTCTTTGGAGTAACATTGTTCTTGTGCCATGACATGGAAGTGAGATTTCACTACTGTGGCTGAGATTTAAGAAAGCATAAAATTACTCAAAAAAATTTTATTTGCGCAATATATTAGAGTTCTTTCATTAGAAATAGAAAACGAAAGTTTATTAAAAGAAACATGTTGAATATAAAAAAAATGTTTTCGGAATTTTGTACACTTTCTATAGAATTTGTCTATTAGTAATGGCCTAATGTGTAAGTGCCTAATAAGTAAGTAAGTTCCTAATTGTTCATGATTTCTATTTAACGGGATTTCTAGAATTCAGTAAAAGTCTTTAGCTATATTCATGAAATCTTAAACAAACTATTAAAATTGTTTGAATTTATAATTTTATTTTATTAAACTTTATGTTTTTCTTATATTAATATGGTGTTTAATAAACTATAAGAATATATTTTCAAACGGATATCCGTTTTAAGTAGCATATATTATAAAAAATACTTTCAATACAATAATTCTCGCTTTTTATTTCACTACAATTTTATGCAGAAGTTATTGTTTGCATCATAACCAAATTTTCTGACTGTCCTTTTATTTGTTAATTTAAAAAAAGATGTAGAATGTTTGTTTAATGGAGGCGATATTTTATATTAGGACACAACTTTTCATGCGATAAAAAATAAATGTTGAAAATATTATCTATGAAAAAATAATTAGCTTTTATCTCAGTTGTAATTAGATCCATAAATAATTGAATTCTTTTTTTCAGTTAAATAAATGAAACTCTCTTGAGATAATCATTGGCATTGGACCTGACACAGAAGTAAGATTTCTACACTGACTGAGTTTACGAAACTATAGAATAACTATGAAAAAATGTATTATTTAACATATTAGACTTTTTTTATTAAAAATGAAAACAAAAATTAATTAAAGAAATTGATAAATATAAAAATTGTTTTGGGACTGGAATTGTACATTTAGTAGAATGGCCTATTAGTAATGGCAATCTCATTGTTCATGCATCTACTTTCTAGTGTATTACAAACAATTTTTAAAAGATATTTAACGTGATTTAAAGTGTCAAGTAAAAGTCTTCAGTTATTTTCATGAAATCTTAAGTAATCTATTAAAATTGTTGGAATAAATAATTTATTTTAATGATCTTTTTATATGTTTGCTATATTAATATTGTTTTTTAATCTACAATAAGATATAATTTCAGACTGATATCCGTTTAAATAACATATACCAAAAAATATATTCAATGCAATAAATTTTACAACGTTTTTAAGAAACAATAGTCAAAGCAGAGCATGAGAAATTCGTAAAGAAATCATTTTATTGAATGGTAATATCAGTTATTGAAGTAATTTTTTTCAAAAATGCATAGAAGAGATGATAAAAATTTACAAAGATAATTTTAAAAAAAATTTAAATGTTTTTTTAAGAAAAAAGGAGATTTATCAATCTTGGAAGAAAACAGAACGTTTAAAAGTTACAAATTATGAAAAATTAATCAATCGAACATCATATATGACAACACCACTCAGCTATGACCTGTTGTAATTGCAACACCAAAACGGTACCAACTAAAACCTATGGCCATATCCACCACGGAAACCAATGGCTGGTTGTTGTACAACTACAGCCTGGCGGATTGTTGTTGCCTGGCTCACAGCCTGGCGGATTGGTTGTTGTACAACTACAGCTGGGCGGATTGGTTGTTGGACTACTGACTGGGCGGATTGGTTGTTGGACTACTACAACTGGGCCAACTGGTACCTCTCCGGCATAAGAGGCGTTAGAGATAATCTGAACAGCAGCGGGATTTTTGATTAGCGGTTCCTGGTTCGTTGGTCAACACTTGAGCTCTGAATCCGGCATCATCTGCAACGTAGTTGACTTGTCTGGCGATACCCCTGTCATCAGTGAAACCGTAGTTTCCAATAACACCTCCTGCACCATTTCCGGCTTCTTGTCTGTATTGTTGACTGCTTTGGTCCCTGATGGAGTATCCAAACTTATAAGGTTGAGGGGCATAAACAGGAACGATCTAAGATACATAAACAATGTTAGTGTGGCGAAAAGGAAATTTCTATTATTAAATTTTGATCATCTTTTTAGTGCATAAAGGAAATAAAAATATGTTATTTATCTTAAAGTTCATTTTAATACTGTTGATTATCAGTAGAATGTCTGCAAACAACATTAAACCACGATTTAATCTGTTCCACTGAGCCTAACTTGCATAATACTAAGTCAAAAACAAAATTATATTGTTTTTTGCTTTAAAATGATACTTGTTTGCGCAAAATATTCATTTTATAAATAATTGTCCATATTAAAAATTAATTTTGCATTGCTGATTTTCTGAAAAGTTATAAATATGGCATACGGAATAATCTGTTGCGGGTAATATATTCATGATAATAAACCAGCAGTTTAAATGTGGTTGCATTATTCATATTTATAACTTTAAAAGAATATTAATAATTTTAATTGTAAAGAGAAAGTTGTCTTGATTAAAGTAAAAGGGTTTAAATTTAAATTTAACTACAAAAACAGATGAGACACAATAGTTTGAGTTAAATAATAATTTCTTGAACTTTAAAATTTCAGTCATTTTAAGTTTTTTGTTCAATTCTTGTTTTTATCTCAATAATTTATCCACTGAATAATTCATTAACATATTTGTTTTCATATATGCAGCTATTATAAGTATTTTTAAAGTCTAATGGAACTCAATAATGATAGTTAAAATAACAACGTAAAACTGCCAATACCAATCTAACATTAAATTTCAATTATTATGAAAGAAAGCATCTAATAATTGAAATTTAATGTTAGATTGGTATTGGCAGTTTTATTGTTAACTATTTAAGAGATCTAAAGAGATTTCTATCTAAGAGATTAACTATCTAAGAGATTTCTTCCAGTAATCCTTTTTAATTTAATTGAAAATTCTTTAAATTGCAGAGAAATATGCAGTAATTAATGAAAATAATTTCTCAATAAGTTTGATTTATTAATATTTCTATGATTAACGAATTTAATAATGGGGGTTTAATTTTAAATTCAATTTTAAATATTTTCTTTGATGTTCTTACTGCTGTAGAACATTTATTTTAAAAACAAATTTTTATCAATTTTATGTAGAAGTACAATCGTTTTATAAAAAGATCTAAATTAATAAAATACTATAAATTTAAATAATTTTGCAAATTCAGTAATATATTATACTAGGTTACTTTTTGATTCAACTTATTTCTGTTTTACAAGGTAAAATTATATTAAAATCTTTCAAAAAAAAAAAAAAAAAAAAAAAAGAAGAAGAAACTTCAACCGAATAATATATTTTCTTTATTTTAATTGAAAACGAATAAAAAATATAAAATCTTGCATAACTAATTTATAATTTGTTACAGTTTTATTACTTACTTGTGGAATAATTGAAGCATGAGCCAAAGCAATGGCTGATAACAGAACAGAGAAACAACATCTGAAAAAGAAATTGTGAGTTAAAAATATTTTTTAAAGAATAGAGTATTCAGCTAGGACAAAATTACATTTTAACTTTTATAAAAAATGATTGTAATTGAATAAAAAATGTTAATTAAAATATTCCAGGATTGTTAAAATCGTAATTTATTTTTTTTTTATTATATAGATATAAAATAAATAATTTTTATAATAAATAAATAACGATGAAGGAATTTTTTTTTAATGTATAAACTATTATATATGTTATTTTATCATTTACAAAAGTATATTCAGTTCCTTAAAATCTATTGATTAAACACTTATACTGCATAATTCCCAGTTTATTAATAAATATCCATTTTAGTAAAAAAAATAATATTTTTATATTTAAATAATGGTAGGAGGAAAATTGTTTGAATTTAATTTAAAACTAATTAAATATATAAAGATAGTATAATTTGAGTGTTTATTGTTTAGATATATGAAGTTTTAATTGTGATAGTATTTTTAATAAAGTTAAGATAGTCTCAAATATAAGTATTACAAATAAAAGATGAATATGTGTGTTTTTAAACTGGTAGTTGGGCCATTTACAAATAAATGCTGTTTTATTGCAAATGTAAAATTTAGAAGAGCAAATGTAGATTTTTTGACAATATGTAAATTTTAAATTACTTTAAAACTTTTGTTGTTTACAAAATCAGTAAGGAAAAATCACAGGTACTGTTAAAAGCTAACATTAGTAGAGATTTAGTTTCCTATTTTTGGAGGAAGTAACTGGAATGTAATGAGTGATATTTGGCTCCCTTATATGTGTATAAAAAAGTGTTAACTTAACATATATTCATGGTATAACCTGTTGTACTGTCTATATGCACTGATTTCAATCTTGCCATGTGTGGAATTTAGTATAGAAAGGGAGATTAACATTGTCAAACAGCAAGAATATAATCGCATTTATTCAAGCGATTATTGAGGTTTAATGTTTAAATATATATCAATATTTAACTGCATACCATTTTAATAAAGCTAACAGTTAAATAAAAACATTTACTAAATACATTTGATATTAAATAAGTACGTTTACTAAATAGGCTTGATGTAATTAGTTCTTTTACTAAATACGTTTCATACTAATCTGTGCTTCTCAAATATTGTGAACGAATTGATTCACACAACATTGATTTTATGAAATTGAGGGAAATACAATACATCAACTGATTCACTTAATCACGATTGGCTGTTAGTGACGACTGATTGAAAAAGAGTTTTCTTTTTTCTTTTTCTTTTTTTCTTTTTCTTTTTTAACAGGCTACCTGTTAAGATATTCCAAATATATAAGCAATAAAATAGATGCGATTATATGTATTTTGCACACAAATAACAGTGCTATTTATAAATAAGCAAGGTTATTATTGCAAATTTAAACCTAAAATAAACAATTTAAGAATAGCAAATGTAAATTTTGCATAACAATATATCTATTTTAAAGTATCTTAGGTATTTTAACACTTTTTTTACAATATCAATAAGGGGAATATCCTTAATACCTTTAAAAACTAACTACTACCTTAGTATTGGTTTTGGTATCCTTTTTTTGGAGAAACAACTGGAATGAAATCAATGATATTTGCCTCCTTTTATATATGCGTGTACAAAATTTAACAAATATACATGGTGTAACCTGATGTACTCGTTACACGCACTGATTTTGATCTTATTCATGGAATTTATTATAGGGTAAGGAAATTACCATTGTTAAACAGCATGAAGATAATCACATTTAGTCAAGCGATTATTCTTTAAACATTTCCTTCTGAAATAAAAAGCAAAAACAATGCTTTTATGAATATAAATTAATTTATAATTAATGATAAACTGAAAAGAAAGTAAAGAAAACGCAAAAATGTTAACTATTTCTTGATAAAATAATCAATATGACAAAATAACAAATAGTTAAAATTCTAAATACTTAATCAATATGTTTTAGTTTTTAATTTAATTTTTATAAAATTTATTTGTTGATAACTAAATTCCCCCGTGTTTTTAAAAGCATGAAAGATTTTTTTTTAATGTTTGTATATAAGAAGTACCAAACCAATAGCTAAGTTTATTATAATGCTTGAGTTCGAATGGGTATAGTCGTTTAAAGGTTTCAATTTTAGTCATGTATTCCTTTGTTTTCCTTTTAAATGGTAATTCAGTAAGTTTGACATATGATAGCATTTCAATTCGTAGTTTAACAAAATTGAAAAATATTAATAATGAATAATTATAACCTTATTTTAAATAATAATAATAATTATAGTGATAATAATATTTTAAATATTAATAATCAATTTAAAATATTGCTTATTTAACTCGTCAACGATTCTTTGGTATGTATTTTTAAGTTTTTATTTCAATAATAATTTTTTGGCTTTTATTTTTATGAATGTTGCTGTACGCCTTTTTACCCATTCAGCCATCTAGACATAGCGTAAGTGAACACTCTATTATGGGTCTAATTTCTTAACTCATTGGCCTTAGGGGAAACTTTTTCCTTTCGAAAACCTTTATGCCTTTTCAATTGCTATTAACTCACACTCTCCCTATATATATCTTGTTCAAATTTTCATTCATTCATAAAATACTTTTTATTCATCCACTCAAATTCAAATACATTTTCTTTTGAACTTGTAGTGGATGATACCCAATGTTAAAACAGTTTTCAAATATTAATTCATTAATTAAATTTAATTAATATTTTTTTTTAGATTTAAGTTGCCTATATCTACCAATAGATGGCGCCCGATAAACTTAAAAAATGAATGAAAATTATTTTATAAAGGACATTCTGCAATAGAGTGAAAAAATGTAGGAATTGAATTTAAAATTTTTTATATTACTTGTTTGTATTAATAAACAGGCTTGATTGTAAATGCCTTGATTTGATATTAATGGTCTAGCTGGAAAATAAATATGAAATGGAGTTTGCTTCATAGGAACTATGAACTATGTTTGTTATATAAAGAACAATGGAATATGGAATATTTATGTATTTTATTGTAATTTGTTATTTTTTTCTTGTTGACTAGAATTACTGCAGATATAATAAATTGTAATGGAACATAAAAATTATATTTGTGTTGACATTCTTCAAATTTTTTTCTAGTCTTTTTTTTGTTTTGTATTTTTCCAACATCTTTCATAACTAGAAGTTGGTAAAAAATCGTCATTAAAAAATCCCGGTCTATTTATCTTTGATTGTATTTTAGGCTCGATATGAATTCCCATAAGAATATAGTGTGCATTAAGGCGTCTTTTAACAAAAAATTTCCTCAGAGATATAAATGCAATTTTTCAATGCTTTTTAGTGTTAATATTTCAGTAAATCAGTATTTAGTATCAATATAAATTTTAGAGAAATTCTATTAATAAATATAAGTTTATGTACTTATAAAGTTTATGTCAAAATAAGTTATAAATATGCAAGGTCTGTGTGTCTACTATAAAAGAAAAAAAGTAAGTTTTAATTTTATATTTATTAATATCATGTATCCAAAAATCTAGAAAAATTGCATTTTTTTGGTCAATAAAACCAATGTTTTTAATTATAAATAAATATAAAAGAACCTAATAATTAATTATTTATTTATTCTTGCGATGTATTTTGAAATTGCATAATTTCCTACAGGATTTGACATTTCTTCTTTTATACAGATGAAGGTAATTTTTATAAATATGACTTTATATATGAAGATAAAAAGATACTTATTTTTCAGTGATGCCTTTCATATTATATATATGACATTATTCTTATAAAAATTAAAACATAGTAATATAAATATTAATTTAATCATAAAATAATCATCATGTATTTTTTTATGATTTTTAAGATTTTTATGATTTTATTTTGTAATTTCAATGATACGTATTTTTTTATACTACTTA
This sequence comes from Caerostris extrusa, assembly GCA_021605095.1. Lineage (NCBI taxonomy): Eukaryota > Metazoa > Arthropoda > Arachnida > Araneae > Araneidae > Caerostris > Caerostris extrusa. Next base: position 80,518 of record BPLR01006539.1, read on the forward strand.
TAAATTAATAATAAAAATAAGTTCATAATTATTCAGATGATTTCATTACACTATCTAAATAAATTTTTAATATATTTATCTTTTTGATGCGAATAAAATTTATAGTAAGGATTCGTATGAGTAGGTGGCACAGTATTAAAGTTTAAGTTTCCATGTCATGTTCCAGATCCATTAAAAATATATACTTTTTTATTTTTTATTCCAAAATGTGTAAAAAATACAAAAAAATGTGTAAATACAAAAAATGCGTAAATACAAAAAATGTGTAAATAGAAAATTTTTTTTTATTCCAAAATGAGAATAATATTTTTTTGAACAAACTTATACTTTTCAAAATAAATAAGTAAATTTAGTGGTAAGTTTCTTCCACAAAATTAATTTGTTAACAAATTTAAAATTCAAAATTTGAACGAGAAACAATTTTTCGTCTCCATTAATTTCCATAAAGCATAATAAATTTTGATAGCAGGAAAATGGCATGTCAGAGAATGTAACCAATATTTTAAATAGAAATTGATGAACGTTTCATTTACTTTTGTTTGATGCATTATAATTCTGGAAATAATTTTTAAATAGTGTAAAAGTTTAATCTGTTTTATACATATTGGATGAAACCATTAACATATTTCATAAGACAAGAATGAAATATAAATCTATGATTTGGAGGGGATATTTTTAATTAAATGCCATATATGCTACATACTAAGAGTGACTAAATATAGTTGGTAAAGTTGAATATCAAAAATTTTATTTTAAATTAATGCATTTCTTAAAAAATCACCAAAATTTAGAAAAGAAATAGAGTAGAAAATTTGCCTACAAATAAGAATTTACTTTTAAATTAGATGCTTAAAAATGTGAAATATTTCATGTTGAAATATACAATAGATCGCTAAGAATATATTTTTCCATTAAAATAAACTTACTTAATCATTAAATGTAAATATATCTCCATCAAAACCAGATATTACCAACCTAAACAAATATTTTTAGCATTATATTTGAAAATGCTTCAAACAACCAAATGCATATGCAGTAGCTTTTGAATGTTATTGGCCATTGTTTATTTAATGCATATAGTTTCATTACATATCCATATACATAAAAAATTTTATCGTCGTGTATGACAAATTGACAACAGGATGTTTTCTAACATTCAGTATTAGCCTTTAGTATCTTTACATATTTCCAAATATAAAATTCGACATGCATCTTTATTCATCGTCATATGTGACAAACTACACTCATGTCCATAAATTAAAGATAGTGAAGTTCAGGCAAAAGAAAAGAGACAGAAGTAAAAACAAATTTGACTTATTTGTCTATTATTAAGTCTATTTATTAAACAAAAAAGGTAAAGAGTTGCGGTGTCACTGTTGCGGTGTCCACAATGCATGCTCTCTACTCCAGGTTAATCGCAGGCGACAGTGAGTTGCGGAAAGTGGAACACATCTGACAGACCTACGAGCATATAGACCAATGTGCCCTAAGCGTCTGTACACGGTCTACCTTGAAACTGTCGTACCGGTAGCTGAAGAGAACTGACGAGACAGGTCTGATGCTGTACTCCTTCTGTGTCTTTTGGCAGTAACTGCTAAATACCGGTCCTCATTCCGCGTTGTAACTCGGGGCGACCTGTGCTGTAACATCTACTCACATTACCATCATCTTGGAATCGTTGCCAAAGCCTGGAGATGACACTCTGGGCGATTCCAAGTTCCTCGGATACTTCCAGCTGGGTACGTTCACATTCCAGTCGTCCGATAATTCTACCACGTAAAAAATCACCCAAATGCTTCCTTTGTTCCATAACTATGCAATTATTGCACTGAAAGGCTTTTAAAGTTCTTGTGAACAATTTTACTTCTTTGCCACCATTCCTTATATACCCCTCTCTTACACTCTCGTCATTGTGACGTACTATCCGCGCCATCTGGTGGTTTCCTGTAATTTGCATATTCTTCTTCAAGATGTGAGTGATAATTTTGCAGATGAAATTTTTTATTTTAGAGTTCAATTTCTGTGTGATTCTGAATTATCCTTAATTTGTGGACATGAGTGTATATATAAAATATTTCATATAGTCTTTGCAATTTACTAAGGTGTAGAATATGTAATTCATAATTTTTTGTCATCATATATGACAATTTGAGAATAGAAAATTATATATTCAATCATATACTATCTTTACATACTTAAAAAATGTTTAGAATTTGACATTATTTTTTGTTCTCATATAACACTTTCCTTTTATTTTAATATATTGATCTATAATATTTAGCATACTAATTTATAAAAATCCATGCATTTAAGTAAACTGTATTATCAAAGCATACATGAGGACAGATTATTTTCCATTGTTGAGAGATTTTATAATAAATAATTTTTATTAAAATTGTACTTTTTTAAATTAAAATAAAGAGTTTAAATATAAAAAAAAAATTAAGTTTATATTTATGAACCTTATAATAATTTTCTATGTTTTTTATGTTTGTATGTTTGTTTCGACAGACTATTTTTGTCAAATGCAAAGCGCACGAATATTGAACAGAAATGACCGCTCTTGAATCACGAAGTACCACTTTATATACATCAAATATTGGTATCTATTGTCAATTGTATTTTTTAAAAATCGGATAAATTCTTAAAAAAGATTACATTTCCAAAATTGTTTAGTAAATGAAATTAATAAATGTAAATTTAAAATAAAAATATATTAATAACGTATTTTTTATTTATTAATATTTTGATACTTATTTTATTATTATATTAATATTTTATAATAATAGTATAAATAGCAAAAATATTAAATTTAAATTATTTAAATATTAAATAAATTGAATTAAAAATATTATATAAAACTATATTATTAATTAAAATTAAATAATAGTATTAAATATTAATATTAAAACATTAAATTAAATTTAAAAAATATTAGATTAAATTATTAAATTAATTAAAAAATAATTAAAATTAGTAAACATAAAAGTAATTAAAATATTAAAATTACAATGTTAAATGTTAAATGTTAATTAAAATATTAAAATTACAATGTTAAATGTTAATTTAATTAATAAAATTTTTAATTGTTATTAAATTAAGATTTCTAAATCAAGTAAAAAGTACAGTCGTTACATGCAATTTAATTCCTTCTATTAGCTCACACTCTCCCTATATATATCTTGTTCAAATTTTCAATCGTGCATAAAATGCTTTTTATCCAACTCAAGTTTAAATACATTTTTTTCAACTTGTAGTGGATGACAAATTTTTTCAAATATTAATTCATTAATTAAATTTAATTAATTAATTTTAGTTTTTTTTAAATTTAAGTTGCATATATCTACCAATAGATGGCGCCAGATAAATTTAAAAAATGAATGAAAATTATTTATAAGGGACTTTCTGCAATATAGTGAAAAAAAGTAGAAATTGACTTAAATTTTTTATATATGTTACTTGTTATTTTTTATGAATCATTGCACTATTTCATTGAAACTTCAACTGTGACCTTCAATCTGATTTAGAAACCATATTTATTAAAATCATAATGTCTATCTAACAGCTATCACTAGAAAAAATTTTCATTTATATGCATGAGGAGATTTATATCCGTAATGAAGTCATTTCTATGCATGAGTAAACTTTTTATTAAACAAGTGATATAAAAAAAATTTTTTTAAGTAAATTCTACTTTTCTTTTCACTATATTGCAGAAAGTCCTTTATAAATAATTTTCATTTTTTAAGTTTATCTGGCGCCATCTATTGGTAGATATATGCACCTTAAATAAAAAAAACTAAAATTAATTAAATTTAATTAATTAATTAATATTTGAAAAAAGGGGCCTGAATGGCCGAGTGGCCAGCGCTCGGTGCAGCAGGTTTTGTGTTCGAGTCCCAGTGATGCCATGGATGTGTGTAGTGGTTCGGAATCCACTTTATTCCGTAGGTCCCGATCTAATAGAATCGTAGAGTGTTGCGGGGCATTGTTACTCCGCGTCTGTGGCTTATCTTCAAGTTACACATGCCCCCTGGGTAATGCAAAGTGAGTAACGTCTGTGCATCTCTTGCCTTAAGGCATCCAAGACAGCTGTCTAAGTTTTGCCAGCTGCATTAGCAAAAATATATATATTTGAAAAAACTGCATTAACATCAAGTGTCATCCACTGCAAGTTCAAAAAAATGTATTTGAACTTCAGTGGATGAATAAAAAGTATTTCATTAACGATTGAAAATTTGAACAAGATATATATAGGGAGAGTGTGAGCTAATAGAAGGAATTGAAAAACTGCTCCATATACACAGTTATTCTTTCAGGCATACACACCATACCAAATACAGAAAAATAGATCGAATTTAAACTAAACAAAATTGTTTAAAACTTCAAGATGTGATAAGAAACAAAACGTTGTGAATATACAAAATCTGTAAGAAATTAAAACCTTCAAAACTTTAATTAAACCATTCAGAGATTTAAAGAGAAGATTTTAATGTAAAGAAAATAGTTTAATTATTTTTGGATACGATCTGGTTGTTTTATTATATTTGTAGTAATTATTAAAAAAAATAACAAACCACAATAAAATATAAAAATAAATATTATTGTCTGTTCCCATGCCAATAGTGTAACAAACATGGTTCATATATCCTACTAAATTGCATTATTTACTTTAGGAATATAATTAAGTAATGAATCATTAGTAACAATTCAATTGCAAATATTAAAACCAGCAAATAAATGATAAATCTACAGATTTCTTATTTAAAAGTTGACAAAACTTTGGTTATTATTTAATTTTTTTGAAATTTTAGCTGTTTTCTTAAAGTTTTCTAAGATGTTCAATCATGGAGCAACTAAAAAGAATCTGATAAATTTGTCTGCACTTCACCAAATTCAAAGTGCAAAGTCAAACAACTGTGTTAACATATTAGTTAAAAGTGGCATGTTAAAACATAAATTGAATAATTCTAAAATCGGTAAATAATAATGACCTCTGAGTGTTTGGGGAATAAATAGCAGGGAAAGTAATACTTCGTAATAAAGACATTGGATCATTCTATGTAAATTGTTTTCCATATAAAATTGATCTTGCTTTGGCGTGCCTTTTGAAAAAAAGGATTTTGTTATATTAATGTTATTTCAATGTATTATTTTGTTATTTCAATGTCCAACTAGGCGGGTTCAAGATATTTTGCTTTTCTGGCTTCGAACAAATGTAAAATATACAGTTATATTTTGTCCATTAAAGATAATAAAAATTATTTAATGTTAACAATAATATTATTGTATGATGTAATATTTTACAGTGGTTCTCAAAATAATGAATCGGTGTAAATTACACATATTGAATATGATCCTATTTGCTCTTTTATATCGTCTAATGTAAGTTTATTGCATTAGTTTAAACACATCAATTCGTTATAAATTTACATTTATGGAATTGAAATTCATGAACATTTTAGGTGATTTAAAACTGCTACAGAATATCTTAAAACTATTGTGATTTACAAAGATTCTTTTATTGAAAATTATGATAGTTTTTAAATTAAATATTTAATCCATGACAAGTAATTGTCGTCTAACTTATAACAGCTTTTTTTATACATTCCATAAACTATATTTTCAATGTCATAATTTACTATGATTTAAGAAAGAATAGTTAAAGAATACAAAACTAGGAAATTTTATGAATAAATCCTTTTATTGAGTCACAATCCTTTTATTGAGTCAAATAAATTTATTTTAAAAACTTGACTGAAGAATTTATAAATATTTACATGGATAATTTATAAGAAATTTAAATATGCATATTTGTAGAGAAAAAAAGGATGATAATCAATCTTTTAAAAGAAACAGAAAAAAAAAATTTAAAATAAAAATTTTTTAAATTATGCTAGGATCATACGTATACAAGGGATTTAAAAATCAAGTGTAGACACTTACAAATTTCAGATACGATGCACATAAATTTGAAATACAACATATAAAAGTTAAAAATTACAAAAAGTTAACCAATCGACCATCATATCCTCTGATAGCACCACCAGCTAAGCCCTGTTGATAACCGGCGACACCAAAACGTACATTGCCACCCAAAGGACCATAACCATATCCTACAGCTGGGCCCGCTGGTACATAAGCAGATACACCTGCAACATAAGGAGTGTTGGAGATAACTTGGACTGCAGCTGGGTTCTGGTTGGCGGTTCCTGGCTCGTTGGTCTTGACCTGAGCTCTGAATCCGGCGTGGTCAGCGACATAGTTGACTTGTCTGGCGATACCCCTGTCGTCAGTGAAACCATAGTTTCCTACAACTGCTCCGGCACCGTTTCCAGCTTCCTGTCTGTGTTGTTCACCATGGTGGTCTTTGATGGAGTATCCGAACTTGTAAGGTTGAGGAGCATGATGAGGAACGATCTAAAATATATACCATATATGTTAATGTTGATGAAGTGATATGTGTTATTAAATAACTTGTCATCACTTAAGCAATATATTATTTTAATATATTAAGCAAATATTTTATTTTACTTTATGTAAGTGCATCATGTATGCCAATTAGATCACACGCCAATACAAAACAGCTAAACATAATTGATATGTAAAGTATAAAATTTTTTATTTGTGTTATCTTTCAAACATTTTTTGTTGCAGGACAATTCGTTTTTACTGAAGTCAAAAATATGCATTAATGAAACTATATCAATAAACTTTTATCATTAATCATTAATTTAATCATTTTTTATTAATGATTAATTAATCATTTTTATTATGAAAAAATAATAATAAATTTAGCCATTCGAATTGCACATTTGTACCAAAACTATATATGGAATTGTCTAATTCATCGCCTTATCTTTTGAGATAATCATTCGAGGAATTAATGCTAGTATCACTAAAATGTCTTCACTTTAACTCATTTAGACAGAAATATTTAAAAGTAAATGCAAGTAGCAATAAGCCTAGTCAAGAGCGTAAGACCTATTCAAGATACTAGATACCTATATACCTAGTCAAAACCTAGTTAAGCCTAGTAAGACCTAATCAAGATTTTAGTATTGAAAAATGTAGAGTCGAAGGTATGTAAGCAACTTGAAATTACGATAGAATGAACAGTTGCCACTGTGCCCTACTTGAATTGTTCTATGGCAAAAACGAATTACATCGTGTTTTACATTTAATGTATACTAACACAAAGTACTCGTTTTTACTATACGTCCAGAATTAAAAATTAATTTTGCACTGACGTTGCTTCGAAGAGTCACAAATATGGCATACAACCATGTTCGACAGAATACGCCCTGGACTTAAATGTTTTTGCTTAATTTATGCTAATAATTTAAATTTTAAAAGAAATTAATTTAATTAAAGTAGAAAAAATAAAGTTTCGAATTAACTACAAAAAAGGAGAAAACAGAACTTAAGTAAATATTTTTTTAAGCTTCCAGTTCTTTTAAGTCAATTTTTCACAGCAAATTTGAATTTTTTTATAATTTTTTTTATGTTAAGATACAACTGTTTTTTCCCGCACAGGTTTAATTACCTAAAATAGTAAAATATTGCTAATGTAAACTAAATTTAATAAAATCATTGGCTAACTACATTATGTTCCTTTTTTACAACGTATTAAGTTCTGTTTTTCTACATGGAGCATATTCAATAATATTTATTTATTTATGTTAAGCTAAGTAAAAAGATATTTATAAAATCTATATAAATAATTCATAATGTTTTCCAAACTTATTACTTACATGTGGAATAACTGAAGCATGAGCCAAAGCAATGGTGGATAATACTACGAGAAACAACATCTGGAAATAAGGAATTAGGAATTAATAAATTTTTACAGATAAAAATAAACATATTTTAACCTTAGCTCTATTAAAAATTAAATACTATCTAAATATTAGGCTATAAAATTATACTATCATTTTGTAGAGAGATTGTATTTTAATAAAAATGTAGTTAATTCAACTTTCTCTAACATTTTGAAAAAATATGATGCGGTTTTTTTAATATATAGATATATAATGTGCACTATTTATAAAGAACAAATAATCATGAAATATTTTTTTAATCTAAAAACAATCATGTATGATATTCTAGGATGACTGTGAACTTCAAACAATTTTAAAACTATGTTCCCAGTTTCTCTAAATTTATTAATAAAAACCGTATATCTGTATAATTCTAGATTTATAAATTAGTATTCATTTTTATTAAAAATCATTACTATTTTATGCTATATAAATTATTCTCTGATGTGACACGAACTATATGCTTTGAATTTTTAAAACTATTAACCTACAAAAAATGATAGCATAATTTTATGGCCTAATATTTAGATAGTATTTAATTTCTAATAGAGCTAAGATATTCTGAAATATATAAGACTACTAATGAAATATTACTATTTGTAATTTTAAACACGTAACAGTGCTAACTAAACGTAAGCAATTTTTATATTGCAAATGGAAATTTTTTAACAATATATACAAAATTAACGTATTTTAGGTTTAAAAATTTTTTATAAAATCATTAAGTTAAAACAATTAGTATTGTTAAAATCTAACTTACCTTTGTATAGCTTTAGTACTCCTTTTCGAAGGAAATAACTGGAAGGAAATAACTGGAATGAAACCAATAATACTTGGCTTCTTTTTATATGGTTGTAAAAATAATTGTTTAACGTACATTAATTGTGTAACTTGATTTACTTGTTTCAACTACTGATTTTCATCTAGGCATTATTTATTAGTCATTGAAGTTTCATACAGGGAGAGAGATTAACATTGTAAAACAGCATGAAATTATTCATGTTTAGTCAAGTGATTTCTCAATAAAATCTCATTCTTGATCTGAAAGTAAAGGCATTTCTAAAGAATATAAGATTTACTTAAAATCAATGGTAATCCTGTTATCAAAATAAAAATGAGAACATTGAAATGTCAATTAATCCTTGATGTAATCCATGTGTTAGTAACATACTGCTGAAATTCCCATGCTTATCAATTTGTTTATATACTAATTTAAATTATTTTTTATAATTTATTGCTGATAATTAAATTCCATGTGTTTTAAAGCATGAATTATTATATATATATATATATATATAAAGCCAAACCAATAACAAAATGGATTAGAATATTTGGAACTGAAAAAGAAAAATGTGACGTAGAAATTTCAATTCTCAGTTCATTCCAATATTTTCCCTATATATAATTTTATATATAAATGGAAAATCTTTTTAAAAAGATGAATTTTAAAAATGTTATTCACACTTGTTGCTTATCTTAAAATCAATGAATATCTGTCTTAAATAGTAATTTGAATTCAGTTTGACATTTGATTGCCTTTCAATTCGTAATTTAATCAAATAAACTAATTTAAGGAAACAATAATAATGTGTTAAATATTAATAATAATTATAATAGTATATTAATTAGCAACAATAATAATAATTTAAATAATAATCTATTATAAATATTATTTATTTATCTAGTTAGCTATTGTTATTGTATGTATTTAAAAAAAAAAATTTATTTCTAAAATTAATTATGTGTCTATAATGGATCCTGTGTCTAAATGGATATCTGGGTCATCAACCCACTGACCTTTGGGAAACTTTTGCTTTCGTGAACATTAAAGCTTTTTTTCGTAATAAAAAATCTTTACTATTAATGGCTCGAGATGATATTTGTGATACAGCTGGAAAAGTAAATATCAATTGGAAATTTGCTGGATTATTTCCATTCTAATTTTTCCGTATGCCAGATTAACAATGGTTAAGCATATTCGTAGCTTATACTGTTAAATTATTCATCTTTGTTGATTACATTTTTTATGATGTTCAAGTTCAAATAAGTCAGCTATTCATTGAAAAGCATTAAAAACAAACAAACAAACAAATTAACACATCTCATACTTTTTTAACAAAATGGGATAATGAAGAATTCCTATAGTATCACATTCCACTGGAAATCAATGTAGGCATAGTTAATGGATTAATTTGAAAGACTAATATGGGAGACTGACTGGAAAATTAACATCACAATCTTCACATTAAAGCATATAATATATTTTTAAAAACTATCTTTATTTTCATCAAAAGGAGAAGAAAAGTGAAATTCTTAAGACAGAAATTTATGGAATTTTTCACAGTTGGTAAATAGATAACATTTTAACACATTTGGCAATTCACAGAGAGATATTAAATAAATATGAACTCTGTTCATATTTATTTAATAATGAATAATTAATAACCCTGTTCATATTTATTGAGTGTGTTTTTTAAATTTTCTAAATTTTTAAGTAAATGAAATTTATCGATGCAAAATTAAAAAAAAAATAATAATTTAATTAATTTAATTGAATAACGTGTAAATATAATTAATTATAAGTAAAGATAAACACAGACGTTACATATTTTTATTAACAGCACTGAAAAGTAACATCAAGTAATTTTGTTAATATATTTGCTTCTAAATTCTGATTTATTAAAATATTAACATATAACAGCACTGAAAGATTTTACCTACATAACTGTGTAAAAGATTTTTTTTTATTAAAAGATGCCACAATACACATAGATATTCTGTTACGCATTCGTATCGCAGATACAGCAAAATAAAGAAAAACGGACCGAATTTTAGTAACCAAAACTTTAATTAATTTATAGTTAAACAAGAGAATAAGACATTGGGTGAGTACAAAAAAAAAAATTTAAATTAAATTTAAAAAATTTAAGAAATGATAGAAAAACTTGAAGAGAAATTGAAGGCCAAGTTAAAGGAAATATAATTTATTCCGTTACAATTTATTATATTTGTAATGTTTAGTAAACAAGAAAAATAATAACAAATTAATATACACTACTAGCCATTAAAATTGCTACACCAAGAAGGCGACATGCTACAGACGTGAAATTTAAACGGCTGTGCTGTGATATGCAAATGATTAGGTTTTTTCAAATTAGCGCATTTAGTCAAAGTTGGCGCCGGTAGCGACACCTACAATGCATCTTTACCTGTACATTCCATCCAATCTCTGTTTGACTCAATGGCCAGGCGTAAAAGTGGTGGTTGTTATGGGTACTGATTTCTCAGGATCTATGCACCAAATTTCTTGAAAATTTAATCACTTTCTATTTCAGTATAATATATTTGTCCAATAAACAACATTTAGTTATCTGCATTTCTTCCTGGTGTAGCAATGTTAATGGCCAGTAGAGAATTATAGATAAATATTGCATATTCCACGATTATTTATGCAGTACATAGTTCATATACTCTATTAATTACATTAACTTTTTCATGAAAGTAATAAAGTAAAAAATTCTTATAAAAATGCTGTACGATTTTTTGAACGATAAAATACATTTTTGTACTAAATTGTATTAAAATTTGTGTATTTGTCTTTTGTATTTAAAATTTGGGATCAAGTTTGTGCCAAAAAACAGAACCATGTTTATAAGTAATAATTTATTATTCAAACTCATCCACTTACATGGACACAATACCAAATGAATTTTGATTATTATTTGTATTTTTGCCAAACCACACAAAAAAAAAAATGCTAAAATGCTTTTATGTTGGACATTTATTTTATTGTACGCTTATGGGACCCGGTATTGTCAATTATAGAGAATGAAACATTTGTAGTTTTGGTATATTTCATTGAGAAAAGCCATCTGCATTTATGTATGCACATCTGTATCTATGTAAATCGGGTTTCATCTGCTAACAAGGAATTCTGGCAATAGTTTAAAAAAATTTTATATTATTAAAAATATTCGATAAAATGTACACAATTTTGGCTATAAATTCTTACAACAAGAAAATACACTGGCCAGTAAAATTGCTATACTAAGAAGGCGACATGCTAAAGACGTGAAATTTAAACGACAGGAAGAAAGTGTTGTGATATGCAAATGCCTAGATGTTCGGCGCATTCAGACAAAGCAGGCGCCGGTAGCGACACCTGCAATGTGTTTAAATGAGGAAATTGTTACAGCCGGTTTTTCATACACAAATTGCATTTGAACGTTGTTGCCTGGTAAAAAGTTATTGTCTCGCGTAAGAAGCAGAAATGTGAATCAGCACGTTTCTGACATATGGAACAGATTCTGAGAAGAATCTCATAATAAATAGCTCTAGTTATAATATAAAAGAAAAAAATTAAGTTGCATTGATGAGCTTTATAATACTTATCTATGTTTTATAAGTTTGTTTGAATTTTACAGCAGCCGTAACACAAGAGTATTGAGGGAAGAAAATCCTCTATATCTCATGAAGGATCTCTTTATACATCAAATATTGGTATTTATTGAAAATTGCATTTTTTTAAAAATTGGATGAATTCACAAAAAAATTGAATTTACAAAATTTTTCAATAAATGAAATTAATAAATGTAAATTTAAAATAAAATAAAATTTAATTTTTAGATTTCAAACCCAAGTGAAGCACAGCCGTTAAAATTTTTATTTGTATGAATCAGCGCTTTATTTCTTTAAAACTTCATCATGATAGAATCTGATTCAGAAGCAATATTTATTAAAATAATAACTTTGATCAAACTGCTATCACAAGAAAAATCTCATTTATATGCATGAGGAGAATAAGTATTTTTATTAAAAGACATCGCAATATGCATAGTTATTCTTTTAGGAATACATAAAATACCAATATAGAAAAGAAGGCTGAAATTTAAAAAAAAAACTAAATTTTAATTATTTCTAGACGTGAAAGAGAATAAAACGCAATGAGTATACAAAATCTGTAAACATTTAAAACCTTTAAAACTTTAATTTACCTTTTCAGGGACTTAAAGAGAAGTTGCTTTTAAAGAAAAGATAGAGCTATTATATTTTGTTTGATTCAGTTTTAATCTTTTATTATATTTATAATAATTTAGTAGAAAATAACAAAGCACAATAGAATATATATAGAAATATTATCGGTTATTACATTGTCATTTGTCTGAGTTATTATAGTTCATAAATCCTAAAATATTATTAATTATATATAACATATTATTATTTATATTAGGAAAGTAATGAAGTAATAAACTATATGTAACACACATCAATGAAAAACACAAAAACATTAAATGAATAATAAATTTAAAAAACATATAACTTTTCAAAATGAGAAATAAAGAAATTAAAAATAGAAAGATAGGTTTTGACTTTAGGATAAGAAGGATAAAAAGCTTTAACTTTTAACTTTTAAAGTTTACCTTTTTAAAGATAGGTTTAAGAAACTTTAAAGTTATAATTCAAATTTCCTATTTAAAAGTTGACAAAAAGTTTGTTGATCATTTGACTTTTTTTTTGCATGGTTAGTTATTTTTTTAAAATTTTCTAAGATGATCAAACATGGGATAACTACAAAGAATCTGATCAATAACTAATTAACATTGCAAATGCAAAGATAAGGCGATCATAATTTTTAAATCTTTTTTAAATAGTAGTTAAAATTGTCATTTCCAATCATAAACTAATTTTGAAAGTAAAAATATAATGATGAACCGTAAGAAGAGAATAAAAAATTTACTTTTTTGTGTTAGAGACATTGGATGATACCATGTACAATGTAGTCAACAGAATATTCGTCTTGATTTTTAATGCCTTTTAAAAAAGAGATTTCTTATATTGAAATTAATTTCTAATCAGCTATTTTTTGCAATGTACTCAAAAATAGCCTCAAAAATGTAAAATCAACAGATACATTTTGTCCATATAATACGAATTATTTAATGTTAACGATACATACTGTCCGATGCAATATTTATCAGTATTTCACAAGACGATAGCGAATCACTGTAAATTACACTTTTGGTATCAATGAAATGTTTTGCTCTTTTATCTAGCTTAATGCAAGTGTATTGCATGACAAATCAGTAATAAGCAGAGTATATTCGTTATAAAGTCTGTATTGATTATATTGTAATTCATTATTAATTTTAGAGATGGATTAAAGGTGCTATCTGTCACTGAATATCTTGAAAATATTGTGTTCTATAATTCCTTTAACAACATTAATTTCATTGAATATATTTTCAATGTAATAATAATTACTACAATTTAAAAAAAAATATCAGTCAAAGAACACAAAAAGGAGAAATTTCATAAATAAATCATTTTATTGAGTTACAATATGTTGCATTCAAATAAATATTTATTTCACAAAGCATGATTGAAGAATTTCATAAAAAAAATTTACATAGATAATATTTAAAAAAATTTAAATATGCATGTTTCTAAAAAAGATGATAGTCAATCATGAAAGGAAAAAAGGCAAATTTAAAAAAAAATAACAATGATAAGTAAATTGTACTTTTACAAAAATTTAAAATGATAATAGAAGACATTAAAGACTTTGAGAGAAGTAACGTCTAAAAGTTAAAAATTACAAAAAGTTAACCAGTCGACCATCATATCCTCTGATAGCACCACCAGCTAAGCCCTGTTCATAACCGGCGACACCAAAACGTACATTGCCACCCAAAGGACCATAACCATATCCAACAGCTGGACCTGCTGGTACATAAGCAGATACACCTGCAACATAAGGAGTGTTGGAGATAACTTGGACTGCAGCTGGGTTCTGGTTGGCGGTTCCTGGTTCGTGGTCTTGACCTGAGCTCTGAATCCGGCATGGTCAGCAACATAGTTGACTTGTCTGGCGATGCCCCTGTCGTCAGTGAAACCGTAGTTTCCTACAACTGCTCCGGCACCGTTTCCAGATTCTTCTCTGTGCTGTTCACTGCATGGTGGTCCTTGATGGAGTATCCGAACTTATAGGGTTGAGGTGCACGAACAGGAACGATCTAAAAATATGCATGCAATGTTAGTGTTGCAAAAGGGATATTGTATTATTAAATGGCATATTAATCGTCACTTAAGAAAATAAAAATATTTTATTAAGTGGAAATCGGTAAATAAAAATATTTTATTATCTTAAAGTAAAGTGCATCATGTGTGTGTCAGTCAAATAGATCTCATGTTAAAAACACCTAATCATAATTAATATATAAAGTATAGAATCAGGTTTACATATATGTTATTTTAAGAGCATTTTTTTTGTTTCTGACATTTTTTTTTTACTGGAAGCCAAAAAATATGCATTAAAGAAAGTATAATAAATAAACATTTTTACCTGGTTTTAATTAATTTTATTAAAAAAAAAAAAAAAATAATACATTTAGCCATTTCAATTGCACACCTGAAACAAAAGTTAATATAAGCCAGTTAATAGCTCATTGAAAAAGTCCTAATCATATTTAATATATAAAAGCATTAATTAAATCGTAATACGT
>BPLR01006540.1:0-18799 GCA_021605095.1 Caerostris extrusa
TTACGTATTGCTGCTTGGCACTTTAAACTCCATGACAGACAAACTCCGGCTATTTATCACTTGGAGCTGGAGTGTGTGTGTGTTAAACAATAAACATCCACCCCCTTGGAAGTAATTTTCCCGGGAACTCTCTGTTAACTGCGACTGTCAACTTTATTATTAACCCGGAGCTCAGGAACTCGGTGTGCCATTTTTCAAAAAAGTGTACTGCAGTGCTGTGGTAAAAACAAATGGGAAAAGGAACTGAGTAGTTAAGTTTCCCGCCGGGTTTCTGTTCCGTTTAAAACAAGAGGCAATTTGCTTACCCAGACTTGTGTGGAGAAACTATTGAAATTCTGTCCGTGGTGAGAAAGAAAGGAATGGGAAAGGAAAAAGATTAACTCGCGGAGCAAAAATGAGTTTTGTAAAGAGAGTTTCTAGAATTGACTTGCGTACTATTAACCAGGAAATATGAAGTCGACATAAATTATTACAGTGTTTTATCTTTTTGATGTATTATTCATATTTCAGCTTTTAACCTTCAGATCCTCAGAGAAGGTCTATCGCAAGTTTTCTTTGTGTTTCTAGTTTTTCCTCATGTTCAATGCAAATGTGCCAGTTGAACAGATTTACAAGAAAGCATCAATTTTCATTTCCTCACGTTGAATAGAAATGTGGGCCAGCTGAACAGATGAAACAAGAAAGATAATTTTCCTCATGCGCTTGGTGCCATATTGACATCAAGCGCATGAGGAAAGAGCTCCCGGCGAGGCCATGAATGGTTTGTAGTAGCTCGGAATCCACTTTAAATGGTAGTTCCCGATCTAATATGACTTTGGGAGTAGGGGCTGACAAAGCCTACATCGTAAAAAAAATGAAATATCTTATGTGTCGAAATCTGCCAGTACGCAGACTACCTTGGCCCACAATCGGGCTGTTGTACCAATGAAAGAAGAAGATAGTTGGGAAAACCTTAGTATTGATTTGAATGTTTGGGGGCCTGATGGCCGAAAGGCTAGCGCTCGGGTGCGTTCGGTACTGCATGGTATCGGGTTCAAATCCTGGCTTTGCTCATGGGTGTTGTAGTGGTTCGGAATCCACTTTAAGCGCCGTAGGTCCCGGTCCTACTAGGATCGTAGAGCGCTGCGGGCATTGTTACTCCGCGTCCGTGGCTTACCATCAAGTTACACGCGCCCTCTTGGGTAGTGCAAAGTGAGTAGCACATCGGTGCAGCCCTTATGGCGAAAGATAACGGTCTATTTGCCAGCTGCATTAGAAGAAATTGAATGTTCAAAAGTTCAGCCGTATTTGTGAATTCCTGATTCACTATATTTGGTTTAAGCTCTGGCATTTTAATGAATATATTGTTATCTGCTGTTCTGGTGGGGAATGGTTGACGACCCGGAGTGGGGAATGGCTGACATTTTAAAATAATAATATTAATTCTAACTCTACAGTTAGTAGTAGAAAAATCGCATTTATCATTTCAACATTTAGTTATATGTGCTGTGGTTATGTGTAGTTAGTTATTGAGTAATGTATTTAAGGCCGTAATTCTTATGAAAATTAAAAATAAAAACACAATTTTTAAAAATAAATCGTAGTTTGTCATAAAACAAACAGTTGCATGCATGCTTTGACAGCTGCACACTTTTTAATTAAAAACGTTGCGTGCAGAAATGATCTCAGTTCAGATCTCCATCAAGGCCCCCAGGATGATATTGTAATATAGAAATTGCGAAAGATAATCGGCTTACCCAGAAACACATGACCAAAGACTCTCATCCAGTAATTCAGGAGCCAATACGCCGAATCCATTCTGGTTCCGCGTGTCACTCCTCTATTTTGCTGGCCGAGCGCGGGGCTAATTATAAACCATCGCAGTAGCTTAGATTAGAAGCGCTGTAATAGACTTTGCTTTGTCAGCCATAACATGTGAGGTAATACAACCCCAGGAGGGGAGGGGAGGGAGAGTAAGGATACAGCGCACAACCTTTTAGCAGCTGTAATTGTCCGTCCGCAGGGGTGGCCAACTACTATCCAGGAGAGAATTAATTGAAAATTATCTGCATCAACAGAGAGACCGTTGGAAATTCCACAAATTGTTATTACCGTCAACACACAAAATTTGCCATAGTGTTAGGATATTGTAGGGGAGTATGCAATTCATTTGAATATGGAAAGTATCATATTAGAAGAATGTTTTTAAAAAAGTCATTATTTGGCAAAAGTTTGATGAGTGAAAAATTTGAATATAGAAGTAAAAATTTCACAATAGTATTCCTGTTGTACCTAAAAATCTTTTGTAAACTATATATAAATAATTGTTCAATTTTTAATCAATAAGTATTTTTTTATATTTATTTGTTCCTTTGTATTGCTAAATTTTTAAAAGCAAATTATTTTATAAAATGCCAAATGTGAAAGGCCCAGGAAAAGGCTAAAAATGTAGAGAATCTTAGTGAGGTATTTAACGATGTCTAATGAACGAAATATGGCAAAATCTTAAGATCCTTCTGTGAATTTTACTAAATGAGTATAAAAGGTTTCCTAAAGATAAAAGTAGCGATAAGTTAGTAGAAACATTCTTTTCTATGTACCGAATTCGGTGTATTAATGATTGAGATTCAATTAACAATTCATTTAAGAGTTTTTGCTTTCTAAGCTGGCATATACGTTTAATAAGTAACAGTCAATAAAACTATCTATTCCTTTGAACGTAGATTATTTATTTTGCCAAAACATTTTCATCAAAAAGAAATCAAACGAGCCCCAGATTATATCGTGGCAATGAAACTTCATCTAGTAGAATGTTTTTTGAAAGTCCACCAACATAACGTCTAAATGATGAAATTTGAACAAATAAGAGATATTTTCATTATTAAATTATCTATTCTTTAATTTATAGTTATTACATTAAATATAAAATCATTCTAAATATAAGTTATCTTCTCTGATTGCAGAAGTTCATAAAAAAGGGCGATTCTAAAGCCACAGTAATCTCATGAAAAATAAAAGTACTAAAATATTACTTTTAATTATAAAATTTTTAAATTTTTATAAAATAACGATATTCAAAAAATTTAATTTCAGAACATAAGTTCATTTCTCGTTTTGGTAAAAGTAATATTTTCCTTTGGCTCGGCCACAAATTGTTGATTAAACTCGTATAACTCGAAGACAAAGAAAATATTTTCAATCTTTTAATTAATTAGAAATCAAAAGTTCCCTTCCTTTTTCCCCCATACAAAAAAAAAAATAGTAAATTAGAAGGGTTCCCTCGGACTATATATATAAACAGCAATACAAAATATTATAGCCTGTATATTTGTAAATAAAGAATGATCCTCCTAAGATATTAAACAACACACGGATCAGAAAAGAAATTCATATATATATACCAAAAAGATATGTGCATTAATATATATAAGGGACAGTCAAATGTTCCCGGAATTTCATTATAACTCTTTATTACCGTAATAAAAATGAATCTTTTATTACCAAAATATATTTTTACTACCGGAATTCATAAAAGGCAATGGCAATGAGTATTTTTGAAAAGAGGACTTGACATTTTTGAGACAATCATTAATAGCGACGAGACCTGGGTGTACTCATGGTGACAAAGGTGCACTTCCCAGAATGGTACACAATGCCCCTCTTCGACCAAGAACTCTCATCATGCCAAATCCAAAACAAAAGTGTTGCTCCTTGAGTTTTCGACAACAAGGGTGTGGTGCATCACGAACTTGTTCCAGCTGCACAAAACTGCTAACAGCCCTTTTGCACGTGCAAGTTTTGAAAAGATTGGGGAAGTAATTCAAAGAGAAAACGTCCCGCTAAATGTCAATTAAGGCACTGCATCATAACAATACTCTCTACCTCACATCGACTGTTGTGCAGGCATGGCTCACCGAAAGAAGATTTCCTTCCTTCACCATCTTTCCTATTCACCAGATTTAGCACCATCGAATTTCTGGCTATTCATCAAGATCAAAATGGACTTTAAAGGTAACCGTTTTGACACCATAGCAGATATCAAAACCAACGCGACGGCTGAACTTCGGACGATATAACAGGACTTTGTTATTTCCAGCAATGGTAGGAGCAGTAGATCAAGAGTTTAGGTTTCGAAGGAGCACTACCTATCTTGTCACTTCTACTTTGGGGATTGATAAATGTATATCTATGTGAAGGTAATAATGAGTTACAACGAAATTCCTGGAAAATTTTGACTGCCCGCCGTATAAACATACTTGTTTAAACATTTATATACAGATGTGCATGACTACTTAAATACTCAGACATGTTTTGCATGCACATGCGTATTTGACTTTATAAACATGCCCAGTTACACGTACTCACAATTAAAGAAAACTCAAATTTAGTTGTGAATTTGAAATGCAAGTGGGAACTAGAAATACAAAACGTTCCTTAGAAGTATATTTTCTATGTGCCTTGTTTTAAAATATTATACTTGTAGATAACAGAAA
This sequence comes from Caerostris extrusa, assembly GCA_021605095.1. Lineage (NCBI taxonomy): Eukaryota > Metazoa > Arthropoda > Arachnida > Araneae > Araneidae > Caerostris > Caerostris extrusa. Next base: position 4,473 of record BPLR01006540.1, read on the forward strand.
ATCTTGAATTTGTACAAGCTAGAGATCTTTATGAAGAAAATGGATGGTATGGTCAACACACTCTGGTGGCTTTGTTGAAAAGTCTTCTATCAAACTTATTTTTTATTATTTGCTTAATGTATCTTATCTTACTTATTGTAAACCTATATTACTTACTTATTATACAACATATTATCTTCTGTAAAACAAAGTTTGGTAAAATCGCAGAATAACGGCCATTGGGACTTGGCGTCAAAAATTGTTTTCGCCAAAATACGTCAAAAAAAAAAGGGTTGGATTGTAAGTGAAGTGAAGGCTGCCTAAGTGAAGTGCAAGAAATCTAGGTTATCACATTTGCTGACAAATCGCAACTTTGGCGCCACAAAAAAACCCCCAAATCTATTTTGCGAATTGTTCTTGTTACTTTACATTTTTGTATCTCTTTATTCTTTTTACAATTAATTTAGTACCTCTATTGCCATCAATAATTCACATCCATTTATGCACATATTACTAATGAGATCCTAGAAATATAACCGTCAAAAACTAATAATATTTTGAACAACCTTATTTTAGAGACTAAAAAGTAGAAAACAAATTTAAAATTCGATACGTTATTTTCCCTCTAGTAAATAACAAAAATATGAATTCAATTACGTAATGAAACATTAATCAACATCTCACAAGGACGATTATTTTTAATTTCCGTATACATAAAAAGTGATTTTGAATGCTAATATAAATGTAAACTAAATAAATTTAATAGTAAATATTTGCTTCAAAATACTGAATATATAATGACACAATGATAATTTAGCAGATATTTGGTGCAAACCAAATAATATGTTTTTTTTTTTATAATAAATGAAAGCTGTGAGTTTGTCAACGATAATTCAAAAGATAAAAATTTATTTCAATGCATAACTTTATTTAATCAAAAATTTTAAAATTTTATACCAATTTTAGTTTTTAAAAATAAATTTCAAAGTAAATCAATGTTAGTTTTTATCTTTCATAACAGAGTAAATATTTAGATGAGACGTTAGTAAACGTTGGTACAAATAATATTTCAACTAAACATTTATAAAGTATAGAATAAATATCAAAACTAAATTGTTTTACACTCTTGAGCCTTATAAATTTACATATTTAAATATAATTTTGCTTTAAGCGATTTAAAAAATTGAATCTATCAATGAACTCTAATTTAAAAATGAATTTTGTAAATGATAAAAACACTTTTGAAGAGAGAAGATATATTTTTATTATTAAAAACTGTATCTGAGTTTTTCATTTGATGAATTTCCTTTTGGGAGATTTATAAAGAAGATGTTTTAGTTTTAAATTACATATTTTAAAAAAGCGTTATCAAAATATAATATTACTCTTATTCATTTCTTTTAAATATAAGCGATTTTGGAATTTAGAATATCCAAATAGCTCTTTTTAATTCACATTTTATGAAAAATGTAGAATTTAAAATAATTAGATTAAAAATATTTAAAGCACTAAAAACATAATGTTGACATTGGCACAACAAAATTTAAAATGAATTTTTTTATTAAAAATTCTATAATATCAATCAACGAAAATAATGTTTAAATATTGATTTAGAATTTCTTATAATTTCAGGATACATAGTTTGCACTATATTTTGAAATTATGTGAAATATTGTATTAAATATTAGAATCGTAGATTGTGAAATTCTGTTGAAAGTTCAGTTAAATTCACTTCATAAATTTTGGCTCCAATAAAGGCGTGCTTTTCAGCTCCTACTGAGAAAACAGAGTCGATTTGAGAGAATGAAATAGAGTGCTTTACATTGGCTCAGATTGTTTGTTGTTAGGTTTCTGAAACTTATCTCACATGATAAGCGGATGGCAATTAAGGCAGTATATAAAGGTACAGTAGGATAGTATACAGCAGGAATATAGTATACAGTAGGAAGGTATTACAGTGTAAGAAGTTACCACTCAAGACATTGATTTTTTCCGAAGAGAACTGAGGCTCTTGTTTTTCACGTTAATGGCTGGAGAAATTATAATGATACCTACTTTCTTACTCTTACTCCGAACAATTACTAGTGCAACAACAAATAACTTTTTTAATGTTGTACTTACCATTATTAAAAAAAAAAGGGAAAGTGTATGTAATTAGTTTGAAGAAGAACAAATGAAGCATATTACAATCGCGTTTGCTAAAATTAATGATATACAAAATGAAATTTAATGATAAAAATGGGCATAATGAAATTTAATGACTATAATGTGGCATGAAATTTAATGCAATAATGTGGCATAATGAAATTTAATGAGAATAATGTGGTGAAATAATCGAATAATGTCGCGAAATTTAAACCGTGAAATTTAATGATAATGTCCGTAATGAAAAATGATAATTTCATAATGAAAAATGTGAAAAAGATAATGGCATAATGAAATTTAAATGCATGGCATAATGAAATTCCATGCATAATAATGTATAAATGAAATTTAATGATATGGTGCTGAAGAAATTTAATGATAATAATGTGGCATTTGTAAATGTGGCAGACTTAGTGAATAGTGTTAACTTAGTAAGGGCCTGATGGCCTGAGTATCTGGCGCTCTGGCTCTCGGTACCACAGAGTATCGGGTTCAAATACCGGCGGTGCCATGGATGTTTGTAGTGGTTCGAGTCCACTTTAAGCCGTAGATCCCGGTCTTCTATGACCGTAGAGCGTCACAGAGCCCGATCAGACTTCTTCTCATCCACATCATTCCCAAACTGTAAAGGGGCAACTCAGTTCTAGGAACAGTGATGTGGTGTGGTTTAGTAACAGTAGTAATAGTAGTAGTAGTGTTAACTTAGTTAGTTTGAAAAAAAATATCCCGATTCGTAGATCAGAGGCAAAGTGCGCAGCTGGTGAGCAATAGAGATGAGATTCAGTCCGATGACGGCTTTGCTTAAAGACACTGTTTCAAAAAAAAGACGAGGAGACTAGGAAGTTTGGAGTTTGGGATGTTCAGCATCTTGCCACGTGAGTCGGACTACCTGGTGGAAGTTTTCCGGGCTTTCTCCCATACGATACGCAAATGTATGTAGTTCCCCTTAAAATCCTCCCTCATTAGCCTCCTTTTTCAGAGGCACAGAGCCAAGTCAAGTCTATCTACGGGGGCTCCAACACAACAGAAGCTGCACCCCCTTTCTCTCCCTCCATGTGCAGACTACTCATGGCATGTCCGTCCCCACTGCATGACACTGAGAATTAAACAGATACATGTTTAACGTTAGTTTTCTGAAATTTATCTCACACGGTAAGCGAATGTAGTACAATTACCTCTGAAAGTTCCCACGGAAGACATTTTTTTTGCCTCTGAAGAGAATTGTGGTGGCTCTCGTTTTCAAGATAATAGCTGGAAGCAGTTACAATGTCATCAACACACAATTTACAATGGACTATGAAGAAAATTTCAAAACATTGATTTACTTTTGTATTCTTTATACCAAGTACGCTCTGAAGAAAAGTGCTGATTCTTTTTTGAATGGAAACACTGTTACAATCGAGTTTTCACTGCAACTAAGATATATATATATATATATATATTGCGCTCACTATAAATGAGCAATCATAAAATCATAAGTAATCGTCCTTCGTGTTAAATCAAGTTACAATGGTTGTCGTAATACAAAGTTTCGCCAAATGTAAAGTATGGTCATTAGCATTCTCCGTGCAAAATAATATGGTGCTGCAGAAATTCAACGATAATAATGTGACACATATAAACCTGTCTTAATGAATGGTGTTAATTTAGTTTAAAACCGATATTTTTAACAGTTTTATTTTAAATATTTATTTATTTTTATAAACCTTTAGTTATTGAATCAGCAATGTCTTTGTTACTCTGTTCAAAGTTTTCGTGATCAACTAATTTTTGGGTTGATTTTTAAATCCGTTTTTCTCATGCATTTTCAACATTGTCTTGTAATTTATCTCGTAATTTATGTAATCGATTTATTATAACAGATAATTATTGCATATAGTTTTAACAGTAATGCCAATTCCTTCCTTACATTAAATTCGTTATCCCTTTATATTCAATTAATTTTAATTCAATTCACAAGATAAGAAGATACAGAAAGTAAAATATTATAGTATTCTGTCATTACATTGCGCTTCGTTATGATAAATATTTGATAATTATTTTATATTAAATATTAAAACCAGTAGAAACTGATGTAAAAGTAGACTAATTACCTATTTGTAATTCTGTGAACTATATTTGCCAGCACTCTGGCGTTCGATACCACAGCTTTCGGCTTCAAGTCCAGGAGGTAGCATGGAAGTTTAAACGGTACGGCATCCACTTTAAACAATCGGCTCCAGTCTAATATGACTGTAAAACGTTGGACGTAGACTAACAGTTCTACACCGTAAAAAAAAATTATATATGTATCGAAATCTGCCAATAGATAGAAGGCTCACCATGGGGTTGTTGCGCCAATGAAGAAAAAGAAGTAGAAAACTATATCTGCTACTTTTGGATATCACATCTTATACTTCCATGTTAACATTAATAAAAACTTATTAGCATTATGAGCCATTAAAATCATCAGTCATATCACTTTTTTTGTTTGTCTGATAAATAAAGAGCTATTTGGGCAGCATACAAATAAAATATTTAAAATTGTTTTTGAAAACATAATTAATAAAACTTAATTTCTTTTTTTTAAACTAACTTAGTATATAACTGGTGTTCTAATTTAATAAGTGGTGAAAAGTAAATGTTTTATTTCATTATAGTGAATAAAAAAGGAATAAAATTTTATTCTATAGTTATATAGAAGGATATATTTTATCCTTCTTCAAAAACATTTTGGAATTAAAATAAATGAATTTAATTTTAAAAATACTTTCGATCGATTTAAATCAATAAACAGCATTAAGAGTCATAACGTAATTAGATTCTTAAAAGAAGCACTTGAAGACTTTTCCTTCTTCCAAACAAAATGAAAAAAATTCTTTTCTTTATTTTTTACTGCAGTCAACAACGGTAAAGAAAAGTTTCTTCCTACCAAAGACGAATACTTTAGTGGATAATGTAAATCAAATACACATTCAGAAAAAAAAAAGAAATACATCCCATTAGATTCAGTGATTTTAATTTCATGCTTCAACACGGTGCTAAATTCCAAAGGGCGTAAAAAAAATTAAATCTACGAAGAAGATGAATGCATTTAACTTGATTTCTGTCCCTGTGGAAACAGGAATCGGAAATTCCTTTCCTCGTGTTTTTCTTTTTCACGGCGGCAACCGCTCGTTTTTACTGCTTCACTCTTCTCTCCGGTTGAATAACGTTTCTTTTCTACCGGAAAATTGAATTTTTTCGTCCGTGCGTTTTAATGTTTCATTTTGTGATTGCAGTTTTCAATCAGGTAGCACTGCTTTTGTAAGAAAACGATTTTAAAAAAATAAAAAATAAAGTTGGAATTCTATTTCGAAATCGAGCATTTTATGTTTAGATCTATTTAATGAAAAAAATTTACTTATTTATATCTTAATGCACATCCCTCTACTTTTGTGTGTTCATCGCCATTTTGAATATTGTATTTGAAATTATGGTTCAGTGGTATAGTGGGGACGTGCACCGCTGGTGAGCATTATGGTGGAGGTTAAATCTGTCGGTTGTTGTTTGGTGGCGTTTCTTGTAGACACTATTTCAAAAAACGAGGGACTCGATGGCGTTTGTTATGTTCAACGTCATGCTTCGTTAGTCGGACTAACTGATGGGAGTTTTCGGGTTTTTCGCATGCGAAACATTTAAAATGCGGGGTAGTTCCCCGTAAATGTCCTCTGGGAAGATGGCACTGACCTCCTTCTTAAGAGACTCGGAGCAAAATCAGACTTCTACCTACGGGTGCTCCATCATAAAAGAAACTGCCCCCCATTTCCCTCCTTCTATGAGAACACACGGGTTCTTGGACTTTAGTCTAGACGTTCCTGTCGATGAAGTGGGATAAGGAAATTAAAACAGTGTTTGTCTCTGATAAATAAAGAACTAATTATACAACATACAACAGAAATTTTTTTTTTTAAAAATGTTTCCGAAAACATAATTAATTAAATTTAACTTCTTTTATAAGCTAACTTATCAATAATATATTGGTGTTCTAAATTTATAATTAATGAAAGGTAAATATTTTATTTCATTATAGAGAATAAAAACGATAAAATTTTTATTCTATAGTTAAAAAATATTCTTCTGAAAAAAACATTTTGGAATTTAAAAAAAAACTAATTTTAAAATACTTTCGATCGATTTAAATCAATAAACAGCATTAAGAGTCATAACCTAATTAGATTTTTAAAAGAAGCACTTGAAGACTTTTCCTTCTTGAAAAACGAAATGAAAAAAAATTCTTTTTTCTTTCTTTTTTTTTTACTACAGTCAACAATGGAAAAGAAAAGTTTCTTCTTACCAAAGACGAATACTTCAATGGATAATGTAAATCAAATACACATCAGAAAAAAAGGAAACAGAAAAAAAAAAAGAAATATATCCCATTAGATTCAGTGATTTTTAATTTCATGCTTCAACACGGTGCTAAATTCCAAAGGGCGTAAAAAAAATTAAATCTACGAAGAAGACTTGCATTTAACTTGATTTCTGTCCCTGTGAAAACCGGAATCGGAAATTCCTTTCCTCTTGTTCTTCTTTTTCACGGTGGCAACCGCTCATTTTTACTGCTTCTCTCTTCTCCTCGGTTGAGTAACGTTTCTTTTCAACCGAAAATTGAATTTTCTTTTTTTCGTCAGTGCGTTTTAATGTTTCATTTTTTGTGATTGCAGTTTTCAATCAGGTAGCACTGCTTTTATAAGAAAACGTTTTTAAAAAAAAAATAAAATAAGTTGGAATTCGATTTCGAAATGGAGCATTTTATGTTTAGATCTATTTAATGAAACAAAGCTTTCTTAGTTTGAAACACTGGAATAAACTTGTACGTAAATGCAATTTACTTATTTATATCTTAATGCATATACCCGTACTTTTATATGTTCGTTGCTTTGAAACTTATATTTAAAATTATTGTTCAGTGGCTCAGTGGCACCGTGCACCGCTGGTGAATATTAGGATGGAGGTTTAATCCGCTGGCTGCTGTTTGGAGGTGGTTGTTATAGACATTATTAAAAAAACACGAGGGGACTCGATGGCGTTTGACATGTTCAGAACCTTGCCTCGCTAGTCAGACTGCCTGGTGAGAGTTTCCTGGTTTTCTTTCATACGATACATTTAAAAGGAAGGGTAGGTCTCCTAAATGTCCTCCGGGGGCACTGATTCACTTTTTCAGTGACTCGCAGCCAAGTCACACTTATACCTACTGGTGCACCATCTTAGGAGCCAAGCTGCTATCTCTTTACCTCCATCCATGAGAACACACGGGTTCTTGGACCTTGTCTAGATGTTGCTGTATACCAAATTGGATAAGAAAAAAAAGCATTTTTTTGTTTGTCTCTGATAAATAAAGAGCTATTTGTGCATTATATAAATAAAACTTAAAATTGTTTCTGAAAATATAATTAATTAAATTAAATTTATTTTCTTAAGTAAACTGAGCAATAATATACAGGTGTTATAATTTAATAACTGGTGAAAAGTAAATATTTTCTTTGATTATAGCGTCTAAAAACGATAAAATTTTATTCTATAGTTAAAATATTATTATGCAAAAAATTTTTGGAATGATAAAAATAAACTAATTTTAAAATACTTTCGATCGATTTAAATCAATAAACAGCATTAAGAGTCATAACGTAATTAGATTCTTAAAAGAAGCATTTGAAAAGACTTATCCTTCTTTCCAAACGAAACGAAAAAGAAAAAAAAAAAAAATCTTTTTTTTTTTTTTTTTTTTTTTTATTGCAGCCAATAACGGAAAAGAAAAGTTTCTTCTTACCAGAGACAAATACTTTAGTGGATAATGTAAATCAAATACACATTCAGAAAAAAAAAAAAAAAGAAATACATCCCATTAGATTCAGTGATTTTAATTTCATGCTTCAACACGGTGCTAAATTCCAAACGGCGTAAAAAATTAAATCTGCGAAGAAGATGAATACATTTAACTTGATTTCTGTCCCTGCGGAAACAGGAATCGGAAATTCCTTTCCTCGTGTTTTTCTTTTTCATGACGGCAACCGCTCATTTTTACTGCTTCTCTCTTCTCTTCGGTTGAGTAACGTTTTCTTTTCAACCGAAAAATTAAATTTCTTTTTTTCGTCCGTGCGTTTTAATGTTTCATTTTGTGATTGCAGTTTTCAATCAGGTAGCACTGTTTTGTAAGAAACGTTTTTTAAAAAAGAAAAAATAGTAAGTTGGAATTCTATTTCGAAATCGAGCATTTTATGTTTAGATCTATTTAATGAAACAAAGCTTTCTTAATTTGAAACACTTGAATAACTTTGAATTTAAATGCAATTTACTTATTTATATCGTAATGCATATCCCTCTACTTTATGGAGTTCGTTGTCGTTTTGGAAACTAATATTTGAAAATAATTCGTAAGATTATTATGATGTTTATTTTTTTTTTATTTCAAAATATTTTTAACAATTACAATGGAACAAAAAAAATTAAGAAAAAGTCATTCTTCGTGGTCAAATAATTTTTTTGGGTTAATTTCTGGATCCGCTTATCTTATGCATTTTCAACAATTTCTAGTAATTTTTCAACTCTATGTATCGTAACAGAGAATTTTTGTTTAACAGTAACGCTTACAGTATTTTTTTAGCTGTTAAAACAGAGTTTTAACAGTAAAAGCTAATTCTTCATCTTATATTCATTATATTTTTTACATTCAATACATTTAACATAGGATAAGATGATATGGAATATAAAAACTACAATAATCTCATTACACAAGTCTTCAAATATATCCCGAACATTTTTATTAAAAACATTTGACAGTAAATGCTGTTTTGAATGTTAAAACCAGGTAGAAACTGATGTATAAAAGATTAGGATAATTACTTATTTGTAATTCTGTGAAGTAAAACTTTTCTGTTACTTCCTGTATATCACATTTTACATTTCCATATTCATCTTTTCTACATTGGTGCAACAGTCCCTTGAAGGGCCAATGCCGTTTGTCTGTTTTCAGATATAGAATACAGGATATGTTACTTTTTATGGGGTACGGTTGTCAGCCCCACACACAATGCTCCACAATCACATTTGACAGCGAAATTATGGTTTTTATAGTGGATTAAGAATCATCGACAAACATTTATGGCACCGCCAGACTTGAAGCCGAAACCCATGACACCGATCACCAGAGAACTAGTTATCAGACGTCTATATTTCAATTTCCACAAACAAAACCTTATTTACAAAATGAGCCATTAAATAGCCAATTATATCACATTTTAGGTTTGTCTCTGATAAATAAAGAGCTATTTGAGCAGTATATAACATAAAAAAAACTTACGTTTAATTAATTATATGTTCAGAAACAATTTCAATTTATTTTCTTAAACTAACATAGCAATAATATACTGGTGTTTTAATTTATAATTAATGAAAAGTAAATATTTTCTTTCTTTTACAAAGACTAAAAACGATAAAATTTTATTCAACAGTTAAAAATATCATTCTAACAAAAACGTTTTGGAATTAAAAAATCTAATTTTAAAATACTTTCGATCGATTTGAATCAATAAACAGCACTAAGAGTCATAACGCAATTATATTCTTAAAAGTAGCACTTGAAGATTTTTCCTTCTTACAAAACGAAACGAAAAAAAAAAAAACTTTTTGCTTTCTTTTTTACTGCAGCCAACAACGGAAAATAAAAGTTTCTTCTTACCAAAGACGAATACTTTAGTGGTAAATCAAATACATTTAAAAAAATCTTATTTATATCAAATATCCCTCTACTTTTATGGAAAATTTGAAATTAAAAGATTATTATGATGTTTATTTTTTTTTCTTTCAAAATATTTTTAACAATAACAATGGAACAAAAAAAGATTAAGAAACAGGCATTCTTCGTGGTCAAATGATTTTTTTTTAATTTCTAGATCCGCTTATCTTATGGATTTTCAACAATTTCTAGTAATTTTTCAACTCTATGTAGGAATTTTTGTATAACAGTAATTAAATTTTTAGCTGTTAGCGGTGAAGAAACGGCGTAAAATTAAATCTACAAAGAAGATTGATTTCTGATTTCTGTCCCTGTGGAAACAGGAATCGGAAATTCCGTTCCTCGTGTTTTCTTTTTCACGGTGGCAACCGCTCGTTTTTTAGTGCTTCTCTCTTCTCTTCGGTTGAATAACGTTTCTTTTCAACCGAAAAATTGAATTTTTGTTATCACGTGCCTTTTAATGTTTCATTTTGTGAATGCAATTTTCAATCAGGTAGCACTGGCACTCAGGTAGTTCTTGAATAAGTTTGGATGTAAATGAAATTTACTTATTTATATTCTAATGCATATCCCTCTATTTTTATGTCTTCATCTTTGTTTCGGAAATTTATATTTGAAATTAGGTTTCAGTGGTTCAAAGGTAACGTGCACCGCTGGTGAGCATTAGAGTGGAGGTTTAATCCGATGACTGCTGTTTGGTGGCGGTTGATGTAGACATTTGTCGAAAAATGAGGGGGACTCGATGGAGTTTATGATGTTCAGCATGTTGTCTGGTTAGTCGGACTGCCTGGTGGGAGTTTAAGGGTTTTCTGCCGAAACGATACATTTCAAATGCGGGGTAGTTCCCCCTAAATGTACTCTGGGAAAGCACTGGACTACTTCTTCGGCGACTCAGAGCAAAGTCCAACTTCTTCCTACTGATGCGCCTCTATAACAGATGCTGCTCCCCCACCTTTTCCTCATTCCCTGAGGACACTCGGATTCTTGGACTTGATCTAAATAATGTTGTCTACCAAGTGGAATAAGAATCAACAACATGTTTTTGTGTCTTTGATAAATAAAGATCTATTTGTGCAGTATATAACATAAAAAAAACTTTAATTAATTATGTTTACAGAAACAATTTTACTTTTGATTTGATTTATTAAATTAACTTAGCAATAATATACTGGTGTTCTAATTTAATAAGTGGTGAAAAGTAAATATTTCCTTTTCATTATAGCGACTAAAAAACGATAAATTTTATTCTACAGTTAAAAATATCATAATGCAAAAAAATTTTTTAAAATTAAAAATTTTTTTTTTAAATACATTCGATCGATTTAAATCAATAAACAGCATTAACAGTCATAACGCAATTAGATTCTTAAAAGAAGCACTTGAAGACTTTTCCTTCTTCCAAACAAAATGAAAAAATTCTTTTCTTTATTATTTTACTGCAGCCAACAACGGTAAAGAAAAGTTTCTACCTACCAAAGACGAATACTTTAGTGGATATGTAAATCAAATACACATTCAGAAAAAAAAAGAAATATATCCCATTAGATTCAGTGATTTTAATTTCATGCTTCAACACGGTGCTAAATTCCAAAGGGCGTAAAAAAATTAAATCTAAGAAGAAGATGAATACATTTAGCTTGATTTCTGTCCCTGTGGAAACAGGAATCGGAAATCCCTTTCCTCGTGTTTTTCTTTTTCACGGTGGCAACCGCTCATTTTTAGTGCTTCACTCTTCTCTTCGGTTGAGTAACGTTTCTTTACAACCGGAAAATTGAATTTTTTTTAAATCGTCCGTTCGTTTTAATGTTTCATTTTGTGATTGCAGTTTTCAATCAAGTAGCAATGCTTTGTGAGAAAACGATTTTAAAAAATAATAAATAAAATGAGTTGAAATTCTATTTTGAAATCGAGCATTTTATGTTTAGATCTATTTAATGAAACAAATCTTTCTTAGTTTGAAACATTTGAGTAACCTTGTACGTAAATTCAATTTACTTATTTATATCTTAGTGCATATCCCACTTCTTTTATGGAGTTTGTTGTCGTTTTGGAAATTTATATTTGAAATTATTTTTTCAGAGTACTAAATAAGTTTTCTTAAATTTATTTTTTAAAATACTTTCAATAACGAAAATGTAACCAAAAATATATGCAAAAGTAACTACGAGAAACACTTGATAGATTCGAATGTATGCATGTATAAAAATATTTAGATAATTCAATAATTCGAATTCTATTCAATAATTCTTGAATATGCTTGAAGTAAATGAAATTTACTTATATCTTAATGAATATCCCTCTACTTTTATGCGTTCATCACCGTTTTGAAACTTATATTTGAAATTATGGTTCAATGGTTCAGTATCAACGTGCACCGCTTGGTAAGCAATAGGGTGGAGGTTTAATCCGCTGATCTGTTTGGCGGCGGTTGTTGTAGACATTGTTTCAAAAAACGAGGGAATTCGATGGCTTTATCATGTTCAGAACTTGTCTCGTTAGTCCTACTGCCAGGTGGGAGTTTTTGGGTTTCCCCCATACGATATATTTCAATGAGAGTCAGTTCCACCTGAATGACCTTCTTGAAGGTACTAAGTTACTTCTTCAGCGAGTCGGAGCCAAATCAGATTTCTACCTACGGGTGCTGCATCACAACAGAAGTTGTCCATTATTTCCCTCCTTCCATGAGAACACACCGGTTCTTGGACTTGGTCTAGATGTTGCTGTCTGGCAAGATGGATAAGAAAAAAAAGATCTTTGCGTTGGTCTTCGATAAATAAAGTGCTATTTGTGCTATATATAACATAGAAAAAATTTAAATTGTTTCTGAAAGCATAAGTAATTAAACTTAATTTCTTTTTTTAAAATAACTTAGCAATAATGTACTAGAGTTCTAAACTATAAATGGTAAAAAGTAAATATTTTCTTTCATTATAGCGACGAAAACGATAAAATTTTGCTCTATAGTTAAAAAATATTCTACAAAAGCTATTTGAAATTAAAAAGAAAACCAAACTAATTTTAAAATACTTTCGATCGAGGTAAATCAATAAACATTATTAAGAGTCATAACGTAATTAGATTCTTAAAAGAACCATTTGAAGACTTTACCTTCTTACTAAACGAAACAGAGAAAAATTTCTTTTCTTTTTTTTTTTTTTACTGCAGCCAACAACGGAAAAGAAAATTTTTTTCTTACCAAAGACGAATACTTTGGTGGATAATGTAAATCAAATACACATTCAGAAAAAAAAATATATATCCCATTAGATTCAGTGATTTTAATTTCATGCTTCAACACGGTACTAAATTCAAAGGGCGTAAAAAATTAAATCTACGAAGAAGATGAATGCATTTAACTTGATTTCTGTCCCTGTGGAAACAGGAATCGAAATTCCTTTCCTCGTGTTTTTTCTTTTTCACGGTGGCAACCGCTCATTTTACTGCTTTGCTCACTCTCCGGTTGAATAACGTTTCTTTTCAACCGAAAAAATTGAATTTTTTTTTCGTCCGTGCGTTTTAACGTTTCATTTTGTGATTGCAGTTTTCAATCAGGTAGCACTGCTTTATAAGAAAAGGTTTTTTAAAACTGAAAAATAAAACAAGTTGGAATTCTATTCCGAAATGGAGCATTTTATGTTGAGATTTATTTAATGAAACAGAGCTTTCTTAGTTTGAAACACTTCAATAACCGTGAACGTAAATGCAATTTACTTACTTATATCGTGGTGTGTTTTCTTCTGTTTTTAGGATGTTCATTGCTGTTTTGGAAACTTATATTTGAAATTATTTTTCCAGATTAGTAAATAAGTTTTTTCTAGAAATTTTTAATTATTCAACAACAAAAATGGAACAAAAAAATCTATGCCAAAGGAAACACGTGAAATATTTGATAGATTCGGTACATATTTACTCGAGATTCGAGATATATTTGATAGATTTGTATGCAGGCATAAAAATATCGAGATATTTAAATAAGTCTAAAATTAATATTTTAGTGACGTGTATTGAGCAATTGGATTGTATCTGTGTGTAGCTGGGTTGAGACTTGAGTCACAAATTTTGGAAATTACAGCTTTATTGATACATGCAAACAAACACCACACACATACAATTAGAGACATACAATATTTAAAACATTTAAAGTATAAATTAATTAACTGGAAGTATCCCAATTGGTCGACAGGATTCCGACAACCGATAAAGTCGACAACCGATGCTCAGGTAAGCGCAGGATGAGCGAAATATATTTCCTCTAAGGATGAGAGAGAGACTGTAGGCCAACTTACCATTTCTCCTGAACGCTCTTGCCAATGCGTAGAAGGAAGTGTGATTGCATCTGAGGAAGCATGATTACAACATGCTTTTTTTAAATAATAATGCCCAATAATATTCTTTGTTTGAAACAATGCTTAAAATGTGGCATTACTAATATAAGCAATACGTAACT